>CANXME010002633.1:0-168721 GCA_948144175.1 Closterium sp. NIES-65
CTGCCCTCACCTACGCGGCGCCGCCGCCCTCACCTCCGCTACTAATCTAAGGTAATCTAAGGGGCTGTCCGTGCTCCCCCACCATGCGGAGAGTCACTCTACACTGGGTGCTGGACTATGGTTCCTTGTATTCCCTAACACTTGTGTGTTCACAAGGCAAAAGAGCAAGATTTTCACAAAAACAATCGGAGAACATTGATGCAAATGGAATTGGCAACAATAACTAGATCAGGACCTAACAAGCCTAGCAGACAAGCAGGTCGACCTCCAATGCAGCACAGAGGCGGCTTGCCAACGCGGCAATTCGATGGCGTGCCAACGCAGCTGGAAGGCGCTTGCCAACACAGCAAGTCGTTCACATGCCAGCGCTGCACTACGGCAGCTTGTCAGCATTGCAACCGCAGATGTCTATAGCGCACGTGCACGCACCTACTTTCCAGATGCAGATAGACAGTTGAGCACGTCGTACACCATCACGCACATTGCGCAAGTGCCAGGTCGGTCACGTGCCGACCGTGTCAGAATCTAATGAGCAGGAATGATTGCATTGAGTAAGAAAGTGATACAAGTACTAACCCTAATTGGGTTGTACCCCATATAGGCTACCCCACTACAACCTACACAACACAGAACATAATAGTTTGACACACCCCCATAGGCAAAGTGGGGGAGAACAAGGGTCACAAGACCAGTCAAGAAAAGCAAAGCAAGCTCAGGGTGGATCACAAAGTCACCACACACTCTGAGCACAAACAAATGGCCACAAGGCCAGTTCACATGCAGAGTTATATAAATAGGAACAAGTAGTACAGTGATCACAACCTAGCAAGTGTAAGCATGCGGTACAAGTATATAGATCACAGTACAAGCAAAGTCACGAAGTGAGCAAGTGAGGAAAAGTAGGCACAAGGCCGAAAACAGTACAGAAACTCTAATGATCACGAGGCTGAAGTGCCTTGGTGAATATATCAGCAGTGTTGGCCCGAGTGGCCACGTAAGCAAGACGAAGCTGACCACGCTGCTGCAACTCTCGAGCAACGATGTAATGCAGAGTGATGTGCTTTGGTCCTAGTGCTCCTGATACAAGGCAATCATAGCCTTGTTGTCTACGTACAGAAACTGGAGGTGAACTAGGCCGCTCTCCCAAGTCGGGTCAGCAGGTAGGTGAGCTGGCGTAACTCCTGTGCAGCCATGGCCCCTGTGTAGATCTCAGTTTTCACAACTGGAATGGAGAATAGAAGACGAGCGGGTAGACCGCTTAGAAACAGAACCGGAGCCAAGGCTGAAAGTGTAACCCTGTGACGACCGCTGCGTGGCCAAATTGTCAACCCAAGACGCGTCTGCGTGGCTAGTGAGAACAACTCGACTCCGTCCTCCAAGCACGAGCCCCATGCCCGACATACTGCACAAGTAGCGTAACACCCTCTTAACGGCCTCCCAGTACTCTGGTCGGTGTCTCCCGGGCGCAACGTAGCATGGCCAGGATGCTGAGGAGGGCAAGCAAGGTCAGGTCGATGTGTAGGTCATCAGGTATATGAGGCAGCCCACAAGCTCTGGATACGGGCCACTCAGCTCTACGGACTCGTCCAGAGGTGGAGCTGAGAGCGAATGACCGGTAGCAAGAGGAGTGGGCTGTGGCGAGGACCAAGTGAAGCCAAAGCGCTGAAGGACCTGGTGCACCATGTGTGACTGAGTCAGGGTGATGGTGCGCTGTGCTCTGTCCCGGGTGATCTGCAAGCCAAGATAGCTGTACAGCTCACCCAGGTCTGTCCACGTGTGTCTCTTCCACAGCTCCGACTTCACTAGAGTCAGAGCCTCAGTGTCAGCAGTGGCCAAAACCAAGTCGTCGACGTACACGAGGATGTAGAACGGCGGCAGCAAAAGTGTCGGTGCGCAGAAACAGCCACGGGTCAGCAGTCGAAGGAGAAAACCCAAGACCCGCAAGTGTAGTCCTCAGTGTGTCGTGCCACTCATGAGGCGTCTGCGGAGACCGTAGACTGGCCGCCGGACGCTCTCTACTGGGTACCTGCAGGAAACGACCCTGTGAAGCCAGGTGGGCGGCGCAGCTAGATCTCCTCGTGCAGGCTGCCCTGCAAGAAAGCTGTGCTGAAGTCAAGAGAGTGTGGTTATGACTCTGCACCCTTACGTAAAGGCGATTACGGGTCCCTTAGTTGAGACGACAGCTAGCAACAAAGTCGACAAGCTCAGCAACAAGGGCAGAGGCAGCAATGAGTCAAACGAAGGGTCGGTGACAACAGTGGCTAGGAGACGGGTGACAGTAGGACTGGCAGCACGAACTAAGACAGGAAGAGAGGACGCAGGAGGAGACGGCAAGGGAACTCGAAGTGGAATAGAGGAAGGATGAAGTGCCACAGTGTGAGTGCCGGGGACAGGAGGAGGACGCCTACGAGTGCAAACAGCGTGAACAGGCGAGGCAGGATGAGACGCAGGCTCACGAAGCTCTGTAAGGGAGTCAGTCTGCTTAGTGTAAGGAAAAGGGGCAGGCAGTGGGGAGTCTGGGTGTAACTGTGGCTGCAAACTGGTCAGGCGGTGGACACGGCATGGGAGGAGTATGGCCAGTAGAAGACGGGAGACTAAGTACCTGGGAAAGTGCCGAGCCAGGTGGCGACAGAGACGACGGCAATGGCGGAACGAAAAACAGTCGCCGATGCACAGTGCCTCCAGAACCAGTACTGACAGCTCCAGCACCCCTAGCGCCAGCACCCCCAGCTCCAGGGTCTCCAGCTCCAGCACCAGCAACACCACCAGCTCCAACAGCTCCAGTACCTCCAGTACGAGCACCTCCGGGACCAGCAGCTCCAGCACCTCCAGCACCTCCAGCACCTCCAGCAGCACCACCACCACCAGCTCCAGCAGCTCCAGTACCCCCAGCACCTCCAGCACCAGCAGCACCACTAGCTTCGGCAGCTCCAGAACCCCCAGCACGAGCACTCTAGAACCAGCAGCTCCAGCACCTCTAGTGCCTCCAGCACCACCAGCACCAGCAGCACCACCAGCTCCGGCAGCTCCAGCGCATCCAGTACGAGCACCTCTAGGACCAGCAGCTCCAGCACCTGCAGTACCTCCAGCTCTAGTGCCTCTAGCTCTAGAGCCCACAGCACCACGAGCTCCGGCAGCTCCAGCACCTCTAGCACAAGCACCCCTGGGACTAGTAGTGCCAGCACCACCAACATCTCCAGCACCAGCAGCACCAGTGCCTCCAGCGCCAGCACCTCCAGCGGCAGGGCCTCCAGCTCCAGCACCGCGACACCGGAGGCGGGTGCGCCAAGCGTACCACTCGCGCAGCTGCTGTGGTGAGAGAGGCTCCCGCTGACTAGACCGCTAGGGCGAGGCACCTGCAGGACCTCCAAGACTGGTAGCTCCAGCACCCCCAGTACCTCCAGTACCAGTAGTACCTCTAGCACCTCCAGGACTAGCAGTTGCAGGGCCTCTAGCTCTAGCAGCGCCACTCCGAAGGTGTGTGCGCTGAGTGTACCACTTGCGCAGTTGCTGTGGTGAGAGAGGCTCCTATAGTGTAGACGCAGTACCCCTAAGCTCCAAACCCGCATGCTCAGCACCCCCAAGCCCCGCACGCTCAGGCTCGACAACCCCGGGCTCCGCACTCGCAGGCTGAGCACCTCCAGGCTCCGCACGCTTAGGCTTCGCAACCGCAGGCTCAGCACCCCCATATGCAGCACCCCGAGCAGCACGAGAGTCACCAGTAACCTCGACAGGCTCAACCAAGGGGAGTGGGTCTACCTGAGACACACCTGAAGGAGCAGGACCCTGAGGGGGCACGCGGTCTACCGGAGGGGGACTTGGAGTAAAGAAGAGCGGCGAGAGGGGGAGTGGGGCAGTGCGGTAGGGGAAGAGATGGTAAAAAGGAACCGACTCATCGAACGTGACGTCCTGAGAGGGCAGGACACGGTGCGAGGTGGGGGGGTAAAACTGCCAACCAGGCGCGTCAGGGGGAAAGCCAAGGAAGACGCAGGGAACGGCGCGGGAGGAAGCTTGTCCGCGGAGGTATCGCGGACAAAGGCACGACAGCCCGAGACCTGGAACACCGATGCATCGCCAACCTCCCCCGTCCAACGCAGTGTATGCGAGGTCTCCGGCAAGGAGACACGGGGCCAAAGGTTGAGCTGGTGCGCAGTGTACCAGACCGCAAACGGCCACAGAAAATGGGGAGCAACCGCATGGATCATGGAGGTACGAGCCACCTCCCTGACTAAGCCAATGCAGCGCTCACAACCCCCATTCTGCCGCGGAGAGGCCAGAAGCATGAACGAGTGGAGGATGCCCTCCCCACGACGAAAGTCCCGCAAGAGGTCGGAGGAGAACTCACCACCTCTGTCAGAGTGCAGACGCAGGACTGGAAGGTCCGTGTCAAACCGCTCGCGGAGCTGGAGACGGACAGCGCGGATCCAAGGGATCAAGGCATCAGGGACCTCCCCCTTGCTACGCAAGGGGAAGACCGTGGTGTAACGCGATTAGTCATCAACAACCATTAGAAAGTATCGCTCGCGGCCCTGTCCCTGGACGCTGGCTAGGCCCTAACGTCCATGTGGAGAGTCTGCGGGGAAGCAGTCGTCGGGGGAAACGAAGAGGAGTGAGGAGCGGCGCGGTGCTGCCCCTCGACACAGGGAAGGCAGGGAGGGGCAGGCGAGGGTGGGAGGGGAGGCAGAGATCTGGGAAGACTAGAGACAAGGAGGTGGGAGTGCATACCACGGAGGCGTGCTAGGGAGGGGTGACCAGGGCGGTGGTGCCAAAGGAGAGTTTGGTGCAACAGGAGGTGACACGAACAGGGGGCTGTTAGCTGACCTGACGCGGACGCAGATGTAGCTACCTAAAGAGGCTCAGTAGTTAGTGTGTACAGGCTCGACCTAGGTCGACAGGTGAACGTGGCCAGGTGACAGGCCCGTCCGCGCACACGTGCAGATCACCACACGCTGTCCTCCAAGGGTAAAGGTGTCGACCCAAGCATCTTGAAGGATGGCGTTACTCACCAAGTTTGTAGAAAACGAGGGGAGGTGAAGACCTGACAATGAGCCAGACGGAACAGCCGGACACAGGAGAACAGTGAAGGAACGTGCAAAAACTGGGCCCCCAAAGGGGTCAGCCAGAGAGAATGCAACTAGTGCAGTGGTGTGACTGTGGTGCTGTCGCGAAAGGATACATGGCAGTAAGGATAGCGTCATAGTCTAGAGCAAAGATATCCACACCATGCTTACGCAGCTCTAGGCAGCGGGGGTGTGAGAGTATGATGGCTTATGCTGGCTTTGCTAGCTTGCCTGGACTTTGTTATGCTATTACTAGCTTGGGTTTATTTTATCATGCATGTTTATGCTTGATTTCCTAGGTTAGGTGCATTCCTATATTATATTATAGTTATAGCATCGAACCAAGTTACATGCACTGAACTCAAGCCTATTCGCTTTCCACCGAATTGCATTCTACTGAGTTCGGGAAGGTTCTGTTTGGGACGCTTCACGGCCCTCAGAACATTCGCGTAACACCTGGGTAACTCGCCTTGTGTCGAGCCTATATATAGCCTTGTCTTTTACCCTGGTGGATCATTCAATTCAAACCCAATTTTCTGATCTCGATCCTAGATCCTCACAGAGGGAGCTCAGCCGCGTCGCCAAACTCTGCGTGCTAGGTGTCGCTCAGACAGGAGAAGCAGCTGGACTCTATGTGACCAACTGTCCCGCAAGTCTGACCAGCCCGATCACTTGTGCGAATGACGTACGGGCAGCGAGCACTACTCCGAGATGCCCCACGCTGAGCGTACTACTCACAAAGCTGCTAGGGTGTAAGGGTCTCGCGCGGACGCCGCTGCAGCTGCACCAGGCCACCGCCAGAATCTCCCCACTGAACGGCTGCACAGCGACTGCCACTACTGCCGCCGCCACCACTCCTACTAGCGTACCCTCATGAAGCTGCTGGGGCGTAAGGGTCTCGCGCGGAAACCGCTGCAGCTGCATCTGGCCACCGCCAAAACTCCCCACCTGTCACAGGATTGAATTTCCACTCGACAATGTTGCACTAAAGGCGAGTACAAGGCATATTTATATTCAGAAATACATCGAAACAATAGATAATCCGAACCTTCGAGAACGCGCTCTTCTAGAATAGATAATCACTAGTTCGCATAAGCACGCAAGCCCATTGGCACATTGGATTATGGCAAGATTACGCCTTGTACATCACCGTCGGTGCTGTCGGTGCCATTTAATGTAAATGTCAGTGGCGAAAACACAGAATAAGTGAACTAATCGGAAACATCTAGAAAGTAGAATAATAGTCCGATTGAGGTGAAATAAACTGCAAATGAAAGAAGAAAATAAGGAGAATAATATAGAGTAAAAATATAGAAATGGGAAATATGTCGAACGTCGGCGTACTCTCACACTCCCCCCCCTCAAAGCTGGGTGGTAGACGTAACTCCCTGCTTGACAAGATATTCGCGGAGAGAAAGACGGGCGTTACTCATGTCTTCTTCAGAAGGATCATAGCCCTTCCAACGTATGAGAAACTCCAGGGCGCTATGCCGACAACGACGATGTGCAAGCATAGATTCGACCTCGTACTCAGGTTTATTAATCACGAGGACTGGAGGCGGCGGCGGAGGTTGGCGTCCCATGTACAGTTGATTTGGATTCCTATAGGGTTTAAGAAGCTGCACGTAGAAGGCGTTATGAATCTTCTAAATAGCTGGTAGGCACAAGCGGAATGTGACTAGGGTGACCTGCTCCTCAACGAGGAAAGGTCCGCAAAAGCGAGGTCGCAACTTGGATGGAAGGTGACTGAGGTTGAGGTTGCATGTGTCATGAAGCACATGGTCACCAACTGCAATGGTATGATCACGGCGATGGAGATCGGCCGACCGTTTCTGTAAAGACTGTATGACCTGCAGGCGCTTGTTTGTCCGATCCCAAAGCTGCTGCATTGTGGAAATGAAGTCGTGCACGGGCTGGACGGTTGCAGGTACTGTTGGCTGCTGTGGATTTACTTGTTGTCGACCGAAACATGTTGAACAAGGAATGAAATGACAAAGAATGAAATGAGTACAAATATGGAAACCTAGAAGTGTGTACCCCCTATAGGCTAACCCACTGTAGCCTAAACAACTACAACAATATATATAATGTTTGACACACCCCCATAGGCGAAGTGGGGGAGAACTAGGGGTCACAAGACCAGTCAAGTAAAGCAAAGCAAGCTCAGGGTGGATCACAATGTCACCACACAATCCGAGCACAAGTTCAAGGCCACAAGGCCAGTTCACATGCAGGAGTACATATATATATATAAGACTAAACAAGCAAGAGCAGTGATATATATGTAACAGTACAAAGAGGGTCAAGAGAAGAGCAAGTGAGGCAAGACAGACACAAGACCCAGCTGGGTACAGCAGCGCTGATGATCACAAGGCGCAAGTGCCTTGGTGAAAACATCAGCAGTGTTGGCCTCAGAGGCCACGTACGCAAGTCGCAACTGACCACGCTGCTGTAGCTCACGAGCAAGGAAGTAGCGGAGAGCAATGTGCTTTGTTCTGTGCTCCAGTCTCTGCTCTCGACACAAGGCCAGCATGGCCTTGTTGTCGACGTACAGGACTGGAGGAGAACGAGGCGGCTCTCCAAGGTCGGTCAGCAGGTAGGTGAGCCAGCGAAGCTCCTGAGCAGCCATGGCCCCTGCGCAGATCTCAGCCTCACAACTGGAGCCGAGAACAGAAGACGAGCGAGTAGCCCGCCACGAAACAGAGCCGGAACCAAGGCTGAAGGTGTAACCCTGTGACGACCGCTGCGTAGCCTGGTCGTCAGCCCAAGAAGCGTCCGCGTGACCAGTGAGGACCACTGGACTCCGCCCTCCAAGCACTAGTCACATGCCCGACGTACTGCACAAGTAGCGCAACACCCTCTTTGCTGCAGCCATGTGCTCTGGTCGGTGTCTCCCAGGAGCAACATAGCGCGCAAGAATGCTAAGAGGGTATGCAAGGTCAGGTCGTGTGCAGGTCATCAGGTACATGAGACAGCCAACAAGCTCTGGGTACGGGCCACTCGACTCTACGGACTCATCCGAAGGCAGAGCTGAGAGCGAGTGGCGAGTAGACAGAGGAGTGGCCTGAGGCGAGGAGTACGTGAAGCCGAAGCGCTGAAGGACCTGCTGCACCATGTGTGACTGAGTCAGGGTAATGGTGCGGCGTGCTCTGTCTCGGGTGATCTACAAGCCAAGGTAGCTGCGCAGTTCACCCACGTCAGTGCACGTGTGTCTCTTCTGCAGCTCGGACTTCACGTAGGCGAGTCCTGCAGTGTCAGCAGTGGCAAAGACCAAGTCGTCGACGTACACGAGGATGTAGAACGGCGGCAGAGAAATGTCGGTGCGCAGAAACAGCGACGGGTCGGCAGTAGAAGGAGCAAACCCAAGTGCCGCCAGCGTAGTCCTCAGTGTGTCGTGCCACTCACGTGGCGCCTGGCGGAAACCGTAGACTGGACGCCGGAGACTCCACTGGGTACCAGGAGGGAAAGACCCAGTGAAGCCAGGTGGGCGACGCAGCCAGATCTCCTCGTGCAGGCTGCCCTGCAAGAAAGCAGTGCTGAAGTCGAGAGAGTGAAGCTCGTAGTCCCGGTGAGCAGCAACGTGCAGGAGTACCCGAAGAGTGGTCATCTTCGGGGTGGGGGAGAAGGTCTGAAAGTAGTCAACTCCCTGCCGCTGACTGAAGCCACGAGCCACGTAACGCGCCTTGAAGACAGGCGGAGAACCCGGCGGCCGCTTCACCCTGAAGATCCACATGCCACTGACGATGTTCGCCCCAGGAGGGGGGACAGCGTCAACGTAGGTGCCTGTGGACTTCCAGGAAGCCATCTCTGCATCCATAGCTGCCTGCCACTGAGAGGAGTAGGGACCCTCTATCGCCTCCGCGTAAGAGCGCGGAGTCGGGATGTCTAGTGCATCCGGGTCTCCCTCAGGGGCTAGCAGTACAGACGCGAGATGAGGTGAAGCGGCAGCCAAGCACTGAAACTCCTCCTGCCTGTCCTCAAGGACGTCCGTGCCAAGGGCACACGCACCCCCGACGGACGGAGGACAGACAGACTCAGACTCAGCGACAAGACTAGCAGCGTAGTCTAGACGACAGCGAGCAGCAAAGTCGACGAGCTCAGCAACTAGGGCAGACGCAGCAGAAGACTCGAAGGAAGGGTCAGTGACGGCAGTAGCAAGGAGACGCGTGACAGTAGGACTGGCAGCACGAAGAGAGTCCGACGTAGGGTCGGCAAGAGCAGGAAGAGAGGAAGCAGGAGGAGAAGGCAAAGGGGCACGCAGAGGAGCAGTGGAAGGAGAGACATCCGGTGTGTGCCAGGGGCAGGAGGAGGACGTGGACGCGAACTACCAGCACTAGTGCTAGCAGGACGGACAGGCGACGCAGGGCGAGACGCGGGCTCACGACGCTCAGTAAGACCGTCAGTAGGACCAGAGTAAGGAGAAGGAGCAGGCAGTGACTGAACAGGCTGTGGACACACTAAAGGAGGGGGAGGACCAGGAGGAGGCGAGAGACCAAGAACCTGCTGAAGGAGCGAAACGAAGTACGGCTGAGGGCGCGCGGCGACTCCAGACACAGCAGGGACAGCACCAGTGCCCCCAGCGGCAGTACCAACGCCCGAGTCCGCAGCACCAGCAGGGACTCCAACACCAGGGTCCTCAGCACCAGTCACAGCTCCAACGCCCGGGTCCTCAGCACCAGCAGCAGCTCCAGCGCCCGGGTCCGCAGTACCAGCAGCAGCTCCACCGCCCGGGTCCTCAGCACCAGCAGCAGCTCCAACGCCCGGGTCCTCAGCACTAGCAGCAGCTCCAACGCCCGGGTCCTCAGCACCAGCAGCAGCTCCAACGCCCGGGTCCGCAGCACCAGCAGCAGCTCCAACGCCCGGGTCCGCAGTACCAGCAGCAGCTCCAACGCCCGGGTCCTCAGCACCAGCAGCAGCTCCAACGCCCGGGTCCGCAGCACCAGCAGCAGCTCCAACGCCCGGGTCCGCAGCACCAGCAGCAGCAGGGTCCGTGAGACGAGGCGCGCCACTACGAAGTGTGCAACGGCGCTCGTACCACTCACGGATCCGCTCACGAGAGGGGAGCTCCCGACTAGAAGGAGAAGTGCCAGCACCAGTCTCCGTAGCGCGCCTGGTCCCAGAGGTACCTCTCCGGAGGCTGCAGTACAGTAAGTACCACTCACGCAACTGCTCCGAGGAGAGGTCTCGTCCAGGCGTAGGACCCCCTGGCGCAGCACCGCCAGGCTCAGCACCCCCAGTCACCGCACCCCCAGGCTCAGCACCCCCAGGCACAGCACCCCCAGGCTCAGCACCCCCAGTGTCCGCACCCCCAGGCTCAGCACCCCCAGAGTCCGCACCCCCAGGCTCAGCACCCTCAGAGTCCGCACCCCCAGGCTCAGCACCCCCAGTGTCCGCACCCCCAGGCTCAGCACCCCCAGCGTCCGCACCCCCAGGCTCAGCACCCCCAGCAGGACGAGAGTCGACAGCAACCTCAACAGGCTCGACCGGGTCTACTTGAGACACACCTGAGGGAGCGGCACCCTGAGGGGGGAGGGGGTCTACGACAGCAGCACCTGGCGCGAGGAAGAGAGGCGGGGGTGGGAGCGGGGCAGTGCGGTAGGGGAAGAGGCGGTAGTAGGGGACAGACTCGTCAAAAGTGACGTCCTGAGAGGGCAAGACCCGGCGCGAGGTGGCGTGGTAAAACTGCCAACCAGGCGCGTCCGGAACAAAGCCGAGGAAGACGCAGGGAACAGCACGAGAGGAGAGCTTGTCCGCAGACGAATCGCGAACAAAAGCTCGAGATCCCCAGACCCGGAAACGCGACGCATCGCCAACCTCCCCCGTCCACAGCAGTGTGGGCGAGGTCTCCGGCAAGGAGACACGGGGCCAGAGGTTGAGCTGATGCGCAGCGTACCGGACCGCAAACGGCCACAGAAAATGGGGGGCAGCCGCATGGATCAAGGAGGTACGAGCGACCTCCATGACCAGGCCAATGCGGCGCTCCGCAACCCCATTCTGCTGTGGAGAGGCCGGAAGCGTGAACGACTGCTCAATGCCGTGCTCAGCACAGTAGGCTGCCAAGAGGTCGGAGGAGAACTCACCACCTCTGTCAGAGTGCAAGCGCAGGACAGGAAAGTCCGAGCAGAAACGCTCACTGAGCTGGAGACGAGCTCTGTGGATCCAAGGGATCAAAACATCAGGGACCTCACCCTTGGTGCGCAAGGGGAAGACCGTGGTGTAGCGCGAGTAGTCGTCAACAACGATCAGGAAGTACCTCTCCTGACCCTGACCACGGACGCGGGCTGGGCCCCACACGTCCATGTGGAGCGTCTGCAAAGGAGCAGTCGTCGGGGGAAACGAGGAGGAGTGAGGAGCGGCGCGCTGCCGCCCCTCGACACAGGGAAGGCAGGGAGGAGCAGGCGAGGGTGGGAGAGGAGGGAGAACCCTGGGAAGACCAGAGACAAGGTACCGGGAGTGCATGGCACGAAGCCGCTGCACAGACGGGTGGCCAAGTCGGTGGTGCCAGAGGACAGTCTCGTGCGCTAGAGAGCGACACGAGCAGGGGGCAGACAGCTGACCTGACACGGACGCAAACGCAGACGTAGACGCAACGACCTGAGGGGAGGCAGTAGTCAGTGTGTACAGGTCCGACCCCGGCTGCCGGGTGAAGGTAGCCAAGTGGCAGCCCGTACGAGCACACGTGCAGTGTGTCACACGCTCGTAGGCAGGGGTGAACTGGTGAACACCCCCGTCCTGGAGAGCAGAACCTGCCACCAAGTTCGTGGAGAACGAGGGGAGGTGGAGACCTGACAGTGTGCCCGACGGGACCGCAGGACAGGGAAGGACAGTGGAGGAGGTCGCAATGACCGGACCCCCAGAGGGGTCAGCAAGGGAGACAGCAACTGGCCGAGCAAGGGGCTCAAGGGCAGTGCGGTCACGAAAGAAACAGCGAGAGGCACCTGAATCCAGCGTGAAGGTGTGCAGTGCTGCATTCGACACAGTACCAAGGGGGGCATACACGCACGCACCTAGAGCAGCAGCCTCACCAGCACCTGGGGTAGCAGACACGTGGGTACCTGGAGCAGCAGACGCACTCGTCCTAATGCCCGGGTCGGGCGGGACACTCAGGTACTCAGAACCCTCTCCACTAGTAGACATCACATACATGGCAGAGAGAATAGCATCAAAATCTAGAGCATAGATATCAATCCCCTTCTTCAGGAGATCAAGCCAGCGGGGCAGCTCAGTGGCCTGAGGGAACTGAACACGCCAAGCGTCGCTCAGACGAGCAAAGCAACGCTGTGTGGCGTGCGGTCCCCCACACGGCTGGCCAGTGCGGTCACCAGTACGAATGACGTACGTGCAGCTAAGGCCACCCCCCCCCCCCCGTGCTGAGAGTACCACTCACGGACCTCCTGGGGCGAGGGAGTGTGCTGCTGTCCCTGGCCACCGCCAGTGCCGCCACGCCCACCACTCCCGCCACCACCTCCTCGACCACCCCAACCCCTGCCGCCGCCTCGTCCACCGCCACCCCCACTACCTCCTCCGCCCCGGCCACCTCCCCCGCCGCTGCCGCCACCCCCACCACCGCTGCCACCTCCCCCACACGCGCCACTCCCCCCGCCACCACCTCCCCCACCACCGCCCTTGCCCCCCTTGCCCTTGCCGCTGCGGCGTCCGCCCGAAGCAGACGCAGTCCCGACCTTCTCAGCACCAAGGAGGTCGACAGCAGCAGCAGAGGCGACAGAGGGAAGAAGGGGGGAGGGAGAACACCCCTCAAAGAACGGGGTGCGGGGGTCACCGCGAGAGGCACCTACAGCGACTATGCTAGTCTCGGCTGCAAGGAGTTCCTTCTCGAGGAGGGCAATGGTGAGCTCGGTGGGGCAGCGAGCGAGGAAGTGGTCCCTGACTGAGCGCAGCGAGTCAGGGAGGCGCGTGACTAGGTGGTAGAGAGTGATCCAGAGCGGGGGTGGGTTCGTGGCGAGGAACTCATCAGGCATAGCGGCGCGGAAGCGAGCCTCACTAGTGCGGAGGTGGGTAATGAGGTCAGCGACAGTGTGAAAGGAAGCTAAGTCGGGGAACAGGTAGGGAAGAGAGAGACGGCCTAGAGCAGCAGAGGCCGGTGAGGAGTAGCGGGCAACGACAGCAGTGTACAGTGCCTGTGCAGTCTTGTGCTGCCCAAAGTGCTCGCGCTCATCTATCGGCAGAGAGTTGCGGATAGCGAAGCGAGCATGGGCGTCACAAGTCTGCCACTGTGAGCGAGCAGTGCTGTCGGCAGTAGCAGCAGGAGCAGTAGCGTGGCCTAGGGCGTGATCGTACAGCGAGATGTCTTCCTTGGCAGTGAGCTGTAGGAAGAGGTGTAGGTCATCAAGCCAGGTGTCGAACTTCACTGGGCGCCCCTCAGCATCGAAGGCTAGCACTGGAGGGCTAGCCATGGTAGCAGCAGTAGTAAAAGCAGTAGGAGCAGTAGGTAGGTAGGGCGGCGCGGCTCGGTACAGGTAGGGCGGCGCGGCTCGGTATAGGTAGGGCGGCGCGGCTCGGGTCGGGCGGCGCGGCTTGGTTCGGGCGGCTCGGGTCGGGCGGCGCGGCTCGGGTCGGGCGGCTCGGTTTGGGCGGCTCGACTCCGTTAGGGCCGGGCTGTTTGGTGCGGGCGGCGCGGTCTAGGTGGGGCCGTTCGAGGCAGCTAAGGGGAGCGCGGGGAGCGGGTGGGGTTGGGGACGGGGCCGACGCGGGCCGAAAGGGGTAGGGACGGGGCCGACGCGGGCTGTAAGGGGTAGGGACGGGGCCGACGCGGGCTGTTAGGGGTAGGGACGGGGCCGACGCGGGCCTCTAGGGGTAGGGACGGGGGCCGACGCGGGCCTCTAGGGGTAGGATCGGGGCCGTCGCGGGCCTCTAGGGGTAGGGACGGGGCCGTCGCGGGCCTCTAGGGGTAAGGACGGGGCCGTCGCGGGCCTCTAGGGGTAGGCTCGGGGCCGACGCGGGCCTCTAGGGTAGGCGCGGGGCCGACGCGGGCCTCTAGGGGACGAGCTCGGGGCCGACGCGGGCCGTTAGGGTTAGGCGCGGGGCCGATTCGGGGCCTCTAGGTGCAACACCGCGGGGCCTACAGGGCCTCTAGAGGCGTGAACGTCGAGGCGCCCTAGGGCAGGTAGGCAGATAGGCAGGTAGGTAGTGGTGGGCCCTTAGGAAAAACGGTCCTAGGAAGGACCTACTCTGATACCATGTTGAACAAGGAATGAAATGACTAAGAATGAAATGAGTACAAATATGGAAACCTAGAAGTGTGTACCCCCTATAGGCTAACCCATTGTAGCCTAAACAACTACAACAATATATATAATGTTTGACAAAACAGAGGAAGAACGGAGTCTCTCCTGCTGCGGCATGCTTCGCATTGTTGTAGGCGAACTCCAACATAAACAAGAGCAAGTCCCACTTGCTAATGTCATCCTTGCACGCTGCGCGCAAGAGTTGTTCCACAATCTGGTTCAGGCGCTCTGTCTGCCCATCGGTCTGGGGATGATATGTAGATGACATCGGAAGACGTGTCCCCATGAGCGATATGAGCTCCTTCCATAACTTGCTAGTAAACTTGGGGTCCATGTCAGATATAAGGGTTTGTCGGGATCCCGTGCTGTGAGATGATATGTTTGATGAATACTTGTGCCATTTCCTCCGTGCATACAGTTGTATGCGTCGGAATGAAGTATCCCATCGTTGAGAAATTTTCAATGACGACCAAGATGGCGTCATGCCCCGCTATGGTAGGTGGTAACCCAGTGATGAAGTCCAAGCTGACCACTTGCCGAGGCTGTTCCGGGACAGGCAGAGGCTGAAAAAGTCCTGCTTTCTTTTGCTTACTACTCTTCATTCGTTGGCATGTGTCCCACGAAGTGACGAACTTCTGCACGTCGTCTGCCATGTGAGGCCAGTAGTAGACTTTTGTAATCCCGACAAGAGTCTTGTTACTCCCGAAGTGTCCAGCGTAGAGCATGTCATGGAATTCTTCGAGAAGTAACTGCCAAAGAGGTGGGTATTTGGGTACCCATATATTTGTTGATCCTTTGCATAGTGCGATGTCGTGGTCCCACTGCAACAATTTCTTCTTCTCTGCTAAGGGAATCTCAGGGTCGATGGTATACCCGTGCGTGACAAGTCCCGTAAGTAGCGGATTCATCCCCTCAATCTGTATGGCGGCAACGTATCCATGCCGGCTCAGTGCGTCTGCCTTATTCGTGTGTCCCGGCTTGTACACGATGTCGTAGTCGAAGTGCGTCTTGAGGAAGTTGATCCACCGGACTTGTCGTCTGGAGAGGGTCGGCAGTGTCTTTAGGTACTTCAGACTACAATGGTTGGTGTAGACCGTGGTTTTCCTTCCGTTGAGGTAGCATCACCCCATGTTTTGAATGCGGTGATGATTGCCAATGCCTCTTTGTCGTGAATCAGGTAGTTAAGTTCTGCCCCATGCATTTTTTTGCTCAGGTAAGCGATTGGTTGAAGTCCCTTCCCTTGGTCTTGCATCAAGAATGCTCCAACTACTTGGCCGCTAGCATCAGCTTCGATGACCTGGTCTTTTTTTGGATCTGGCAGGATCAGGACGGGTGCAGATGTGAGTGCGCTCTTCAACTCCTCCGTGGCTTGATGGTGCACATCCCCCACTCGAACGGTGTATTCTTCTTTGGTAGATTGGTGAGAGGTGTTGCAATCTTTGCATACTGTGGCACGAACCGATTGTAGTAGTTTGCAAAGCCAAGGAATTGCTGAAGTTCCTTCATGTTTTCTGGTGTCTTCCACGTACGTATGGCTTCGATCTTCTTTGGGTCCACATGTACACCTTGAGCGCTCACCATGTGTCCAAGAAACTGAACTTTCTTCAATGCGAACTCGCTCTTAGATAACTTGACATAGAATTTCTCCCGTCGAAGTATCTCAAAGACGCGTCGTACATGTCCCTCGAGTAGATCATGATATCGTCCAGGTACACCAGCACGCATTTGTCGAGCAGAGGCCTGAGAATGTGGTTCATTTCGGCTGGAATGTAGCGGGTGCGTTGGTGAGTCCGAACGGCATGACGAGGTACTTGTAGGATCCGTATCGTGTCCGAAACACCGTCTTATGGATGGAGTTATCCACCATTTGGATTCGCGAATATCTCGATAACACAAATCGAGTTTTGTGAATACCGTGGCTCCCCGAAGGCGGTCAAATAGATCGTAGATCCGTGGAATCTGATACTTGTTCTTGATCGTCTGCTTATTGAGGGCTTGGTAGTCGATGCACATGCGTAAGCTTCTGCCAGGTTTTGGCGTGAAAAGCACTGGTGCACCGTATGGTGATGTCGAAGGTCTAATGAGTCCCTTGTCTAGGAGGTACTCAATCTGCTTCTTCATGTCAGCCAACTCAGTAGGGCTGAGTCGATATGGTGCTTGGAAGGTTGGTTTTAAACCAGGTTCTTCAATGATCTCGTGCTGGTGGGTTCGGTATGCCGGCAACTGGTCTGGAAGGTCGTCAGGGAGAACGTCTTCGAACTCCTCTAGAAGTTTCTGGATTGCTGGTGGAAGCTCGGGTCTCTTCTTCTCTCCGTCGTCCTCGTTGGTAACCAGTGCAACGAACCCTGTCATGGTTCGCTTCACGTCCTTCTTGAAGCGTGCGAGAGTCTCCTCCGAAATGTCTCCCGTGTTGCTCCAACTCGGAAGCTGAACTCTTCTGTCTTGATTGTAAATACTCGCCGTGCGGGTGATGTCAAACTTATATGCTATGGTCTATCTAGGCTGTAGTGGGGTAGACACTATAGGGTACAACATTTCTAGGTTTCCTAATTGAACCCACCTGCTTGCTAGTTCATTCATTCCTCATTTCTTCACATGGTATAGAGCAGGTTCCCTAGTGGGAACGCTTCTCAGGGCCCACCACTGAAATCGACTTTTTTTTCTGACCGGAGCGCGAGTCGCCCCTGCCCGAGGCGCGCCCCGTTGGCCGCCCTCACGTCGTGTCCTCTGCCCTTAGTGGCCTGTCGCGCCCTCCCAGAGACCCCTCCCACGGCCCCTCGCGCCACCCTTAGCGGCCCCGTCGCCACCCCTTACGGCCTCGTCGCCGTCCTTTGCGGCCCCATCGCCGCCCCTCTAGGCCCCTCGCGGACCCTTCGCAGCCCCGTCGCCGCCCCTCTAGGCCCCTCGCGGCCCCTTCGCGGCCCCGTCGCCGCCCCTCTAGGCCCCTCGCGGCCCCTTCGCGGCCCCATCGCCGCCCCTAGCGGCCCCGTCGCCGCCCTTCGAGGCCCCAAGCGGCCCCTTTGCGGCCCCGTCGCCGTCCCTAGCGGGTCCGTCGCCGCCCCTATCGGCCCCGTCGCCGCCCCTAGCGGCCCCGTCGCCGCACTTCGCGGCCCCGCAGCCGCCCCTAGCGGCCCCGTCGCCACCCTTAGCGGCCCCGTCGCCGCCCTTCGCGGCCCCGTCGCCGCCTCTAGCGGCCCCGTCGACGCCCTTCGCAGCCCCGTCGCCACCTCTAGCGGCCCCATCGCCGCCCTTCACGGCCCCGTCGCCGCCTCTAGCGGCCCCGTCGCCGCCCTTCACGGCCCCTTCGGCCGCCAAGCAGCCGAGCCGCCGAGCTACCGAGCCGCCGAGCCGCCGAGCCGCTGAGCCGCCGAACCGCCGAGCCGCCGAGCCACCCAGCAGCCGAGCCGCCCAGCAGCCGAGCCGCCAAGCCACCGAGCCGAGCCACCGAGCCGCCGAGCCGCCGAGGCCGCCGTCGAGCCGCCACTACAGAGCCGCTGCCGCCGAGCCGCCGTTGAGCTGCTACTAATCCTACCGGCGCGCCCCGGCCCTACCCATCCAGACTGGTGAGAGCACTCCCTGCCAGACCACTGCTGTCATGGCTACCCCCAGTGTCCTTACCTTTGATGCTGAGGGTCGTGCTGTTGACTTTGAGGTCTGGGTCGATGACCTCCAGCTCTTCCTACAGTGCGATAGGGCAGACGGACTCTCCCTGCTCGATCTCACCTCTGGTGCCTCTACTGCCCCGCCTGCTGATGCTGACAGCACTGTTCGCTCACAGTGGGCCACACGTGATGCTGCTGCCCCTCTTGCTGTGCGTCGCCACTTACCGACCGCTGAGCGTGCGCACTTTAGTCAGTAAAAGAGTGCTAAGACCTTGTACGACACTGTAGTTGCACGCTACTCTTCCCCTGCCACTGCTGCTCTTAGCCGCCTCATGCTGCCGTACCTCTTCCCTGACCTTGCTGCCTTTCCCACAGTCGCTGACCTCATTACGCACCTTTGCACTAGTGACACTCGCTACCGCGCTGCGCTTCCTGCTGATTTCTGTGCCAAGAACCCTCCCCCTATGTACATCACCCTCTACTACATAGTCACCCGGCTCCCTGACTCCCTTCGCTTAGTAGGACCACTTCCTCTCAGTTTGCCCCACCACACTCACCGTTGACCTCCTCGAGGAGCGCCTCCTGGCAGTAGAGAAGAGCATAGTCGCTGTAGGAGCCTCTCGTGGTGACCCCCGTACCCCCGTCTTTGAGGGGTGTTCCCCCTCACCCTTCTTGCCCTCTGTTGTTTCTGCTGCTGCGACTGACCTCCTTGGCTTCGAGTTGGTCAACGCTGCGTCTGCCCCTAGCGGGAGACGCCGCACCGGCAAGGGCAAGGGGGTCAAGGGCGCTGGAGGGGCTGGCGGGGACGGTGGAGGTGGCGGTGGAGACAATGGAGGGGGTGCGGGTGGTGGTGGGAGTGGTGACGGGGGTGGAGGTGTCGGTGGCAGCAGTGGAGGCGGAGGAGGCGGCGGCGGTGGTGGTGGGAGCGGAGGCGGCGGAGGTGGCGGAGGCGGCGGCGGCGGCGGTGGAGCTGGTCGCGGCTCTACGCAGAGGAGTGGCTCCGGTGGTGGTCCGCGCCACCAACAACAGCGCACTCGTGAGACCCCGTCCCCCCAGCAGCTTCGTGGGTGGTACGCTGGGCGTCAGCGAGGTGGGGGTACTGGTCCCTGTACCTACGTCCTCCGTACCGGTGACCGCGCTGGTGAGCAGTGCGGGGGCTCGCACTCCACCCAGCGCTGCTTCGGCCGCCTGACGGACGCTTGGCGTCACCAGTTCCCTGACGCCACTGAGATCCCTCGCTGGGGAGAGCTGTCTAGGGCGGGGGTTGCTATCTTTGATCTTGACTATGATGCTATTCTTGTTGCCATGTATGCTGGGTCTAATAGTGATGAGGGTGACTGTTACCTGTGTGTTCCGCCTGACCCGGGCATTGAGGCTGCTGCTCTAGGTGCTGGTGAGGCTGCTGCTCTAGGTGCTAGTGCGTCTGGTGCCCCAGGTGCTGGTGAGTCTGCTCTCTCAGGTACCACGTCGGCTCAGGCCTTACACACCTTCACCCTTGACTCGGGTGCTTCCCGCTCCTTCTTTCAAGACCGCACCACGCTTACGCCGCTTAGTCGGCCGGTTGCGGTCTCCCTGGCGGACCCCTCTGGGGGTCCTATCCTTGCTCACTTCTCCACTGTCTTACCGTGTCCGGCAGCCCCCTCTGGCACCCTGTCAGGTCTCTACCTCCCCTCGTTCTCTACGAACTTGGTGAGTGGTGCTGATCTACAGGATAGGGGGGTTAACTAGTTCACTCCTGCGACTCAGCGGGTGACCCACTGTACGTGTGCTCGGACGGGCCGACACTTGGCCACGTTTACCCTTCGGCCGGGGTCGAGCCTGTACACACTGACTACTGAGTCTCCTCCGGTTGCTGAGTCTGGTCAGGTAGCTGCGTCGAGTTAGGTGTTTGCTGCAGCGTCCAGGTCTGGTCCTGAGTCTGATCCCTACATGTGTCGTCTCCTGTCCCACCAGACTCTCCTTTGGCACCACCGCCTTGGCCACCCCTCCTTACCTCGTCTCCGAGGCATGGCCTCCCGTATCCTTGTCTCTGGTCTCCCCCGGGCCCTCCCTCCCCTCCCTCCAAGGCCTGCCCCTACCTGCGTTCCCTGCGTCGAGGGGCGGCAGCGCGCCGCCCCTCACTCCTCCGTGTTTCCTCCGACAGAGGCTCCCCTGCGGACTCTTCACATGGACGTGTGGGGCCCTGCTCGCGTCCGTGGCCAGGGTCACGAGCGTTACTTCCTGTTGGTGGTTGACGACTACTCGCGTTACACCACGGTGTTCCCCTTGCGCAGCAAGGGTGACATCACTGAGGTGTTGATCGACTGGATCCGCACGGCTCGTCTCCAGCTCAGAAAGAGTTTCGGCTCGGACTCTGACAGAGGCAGGGAGTTCTCCTCTGCCCGTGTGGGAGCCTTCTGTCGTGCACAGGGCATCCGCCAGACCTTCACGCTTCCGGCCTCTCCACAGCAAAATGGGATTGCTGAGCGCCGCATTGGCATGGTCATGGACGTCGCTCGTACGTCCATGATCCATGCGGCTGCTCCCCATTTTCTGTGGCCGTTTGCGGTTCAGTACTTAGCGCATCACCTCAACCTTCAGCCCTGGTCTCCTTGCCAGAGACCTCCCCCACCTTGCGGTGGACGGGGAAGGTTGGCGATGCATCTGCGTTTTGTGTCTGGGGATCTCGGGCGTTTGTCCGCGACTTGTCTGCGGACAAGCTGTCCCCCCGTGCTGTTCCCTGCGTCTTCCTTGGCTTCCCCCCCGACGCGCCTGGTTGGCAGTTTTACCACCCCACCTCGCGCCTTGTTCTGTCCTCCCAGGACGTCACCTTTGACGAGTCGGTGCCTTACTACCGTCTCTTCCCCTACCGCACTGCGCCCCTCCCCCCGCCGCCGCTCTTCCTTGCACCAGGTCCTCCCTCGGTAGACCCTCTCCCCCCTCAGGGTCCAGCCCCGTCAGGTGTGTCCCAGGTAGACGCAGTCAAGCCGGTCAAGGTAGCTGTTGACTCTAGTGCTGCAAGGGGTACTGAGCCTGCGGGTGCCGGGTCTGGGGGTGCTGAGCCTGGGGGTGCGGAGCCTGGGGGTGCTGAGTCTAGGGGTGCTGAGCCTGTGGGTGCCGAGTCTGGGGGTGCTAAGCCTGGGGGTGCGGAGCCTGGGGGTGCTGACTCTTGGGGTGCTGAGCCTGCGGGTGCCGGGTCTTGGGGTGCTGAGCCTGGGGGTGCGAAGCCTGGGGGTGCTGAGCCTGAAGGTGCGGAGCCTAGGGGTGTGGAGCCTGGGGGTGCTGGGTCTGCTCGTGTGGCCTGTGGCGGTGCGTCGTCGAGGCGGGAGCCACCCTCTCCGCAGGAGCTGCGCGAGTGGTTTGCCCGGCGCTGGAGCCATGCTGCTGGAGCTGGAGGTGCTACTATTGCTGCTGGTCCTAGAGGTGCTCCTACTAGAGGTACTGGAGCTGCTGGGACTGGGGGTGCTGCTGGGGCTACTGGAGTTGGTCCTGTTGGAGGTACTGCTGGAGCTTCTGGCGGTACTGGAGCTGACGGTCCTGCTGGAGCTGGAGCTGCTGGAGCTGGAGCAGTTGGGGGTGTTGGCGCTGGAGGTGCTGCTGGCGCTGGTGCTTCCGAGGGTGCTGGAGTTGGCGCTGTTGGAGCTAGAGGTGCTGCTGGCGCTGGTGCTGCCGCTGGGGGTACTGGTGTTTTTTCTGCTGATTCTGGAGGCGCTGCGCGGCCGCGGCCGTACTTCGTTCCACTCCTTGAGCTGGTTCTTGGTCTCCCGCCTTCTACTGGTCCTGCTCCTCCCTTAGAGTGTCCACAGCCTATCCAGTCGCGGTCACAGTTACAGCCCGCCTCCCCCCTGCCTGCTCCTTCTCCCTACACTGGTCCTACTGGAGGTCTTGCTGAGCGTCGTGAGCCTGCGTCTCATCTGCGTCGCCTGTTTGTGCTGCTCGCACTAGTAGTCGTGCTCCGCGTCCGCGTCCTCCTGCGGTCCTAGGCACACACCAGATGACATTGCGTCCTTCCACTGCTCCTCTGCGTGTCCCGTTGCCGTCTCCTCCAGAGTCCTCTCTTCCTGTCCTTGCTGACTCGGAGTCTGACTCTCTTTTTGTTGCCAATCCTACTGTCACACATCTCCTGGCTACTGTTGTCACTCACCCTTCCTTTGAGTCCACTGCTGCGTCTGCCTTGGTTGCTGAGCTTGTCGACTTTGCTGCTCGATGTCGTCTAGACTACGCTGCTAGTCTTGTTGCTGAGTCTGAGTCTGTCTGTCCTCCGTCCGTCGGGGGTGAGTGTGCTCTTAGCACGGACGTCCTTGAGGACAGGCAGGAGGAGTTCCAGTGTTTTGCGGCTGCTTTGCCTCATCTCGTGTCCACGCTGATTGCCCCTGAGGGAGACCCGGATGCACGAGACATCCCGACTCCTCGATCGTACGCTGAGGCGATCGAGGGTCCCTACTCTTCACAGTGGCAGTCAGCCATGGACGCAGAGATGGCTTCCTGGAAGTCCACAGGCACCTACGTCGACGAGGTTCCCCCACCTGGGGCGAACATCGTCAGTGGCATGTGGATTTTCAGGGTGAAGCGGCCGCCGGGTTCTCCGCCTGTCTTCAAGGCGCGTTACGTGGCTCGAGGCTTCAGTCAGCGGCAGGGAGTTGACTACTTTCAGACCTTCTCTCCCACCCCGAAGATGACCACTCTTCGGGTGCTGCTGCACATAGCCGCTCAGCGCGACTACGAGCTTCACTCTCTTGATTTTAGCACAGCTTTCCTGCAGGGCAGCCTGCACGAGGAGGTCTGGCTACGCCGCCCACCTGGCTTCACTGGGTCGTTTCCCCCTGGTACCAAGTGGAGCCTCCGGCGGCCAGTCTACGGTCTCCGCCAGGCGCCCCGTGAGTGGCACGGCACACTGAGGACTACACTTGCGGCTCTTGAGTTTGCTCCTTCTACTGCCAACCCGTCGCTGTTTTTACGCACCGACACCTCTTTGCCGCCGTTCTACATCCTTGTGTACGTCGACGACTTGGTCTTTGCCACTGCTGACACTGCTGGACTCGCCCACGTGAAGTCCGAGCTGCAGAAGAGACACACGTGCACAGACCTGGGTGAACTCCGCAGCTACCTTGGCTTGCAGATCACCCGGGACAAAGCACAGCGCACCATTACCCTGACTCAGTCACACATGGGGCAGCAGGTCTTTCAGCGCTTCGACTTCACGTACTCCTCGCCTCAAGCCACTCCTCTGTCTACTCGTTACTCGCTCTCAGCTCTACCTTCGGATGAGTCTACAGAGCTGAGTGGCCCGTACCTAGAGCTTGTTGGCTGCCTCATGTACCTGATGACCTGCACACGACTGTTATAGTCACAATAGGCTCCAATGTGCCTAAAACGAAAGATAGAGTGCACAGCCGGATTTCTGCACAGCGGCTTCAAACGTTCATAGCGTTCTGGTCACAACTTCAAATGACCTGATTCAACTTGGATCTGGAGCGTCTACACGTCGCCTACAATAGACAATTTAGATCGCACAATTTCACCAAGTATTGACGACAAAGTGTCGGTCTGAACGAACAGCACTATGGCAGCCACTATAGTCTTAGAACACAAAATAGGAAGAGATATGAAGAGTTACGAGTTGGGAATGACTCCCAGCTCCTACAAATCCCAAGAGCCGAGGTACAGTGATGTGGAACAGTGCCACACTGTCCCCAACCACGAAGGGTCTCGAAACTACCCTTCACTAGGGCCTACACCAAGTGAAATGTTACACTACACAAAGTAATGTAACTATCTTCAATATCTTGAGGTGTACCCTTTTGGCGAGCTTCGAAATCACTTGAGGCTTGACACCAAGGCTCAGGCTCTTCATCACAAACTCATCCTTGAGTTCTTGATGGGTCTGCTGCACACACCTGCGACACACCGAACGTTCGACACAGGACAAAATAGAAACCGCGCACGACAAAAATAGAAACCGCGCGCGAGACACAAACGACCGCGTAACACGCGTCTAGCGATAACTCGCTATTGACTCGACACACACACTCGACATCATGACTCAACATTCACACACAATTATAAGCATGAAATATATATATTATCCCATGCCCTCATACCATTCCATACACACACACATGCACGCACACGGACAACAAGCCGAGTGCAAACCGTAGGGTTGCACCAACAAACTCCCCCTCAGATTGTTGGCCTTAGGATATGTTGCTCTCTCAGTTCAGAGCCATCCCAGCCAGCTTGCAACACTTCCAATGCTGCTGCTCCACCAGCCTCTTAGTCATCATGTCAGCCGGCTGCCCCGTGGTCTTCACGTACCGCAACTCAACTTCACCTGCGGTCACCATGCTCCTCGTCCAATGCCATTTCACCCTCATGTGCTTTGTGAGTCCATGCAACACAGGGTTCTTAGCAAGAGCAATGGCACCCTGGCTGTCACAGTAGAGTGGGGTAGGTCCTTGCTGCTCCTCCCCCAATTCAGCCAACAAACGCCGCTGCCACACAATCTCCCGTACGGCACGGAAGAGTGCCATGTACTCGGACTCCACCGAGCTCAAAGCTTGGTCAACCTGCTTCTTGCTCTCCCAAGCAGTTGGGCCTCCACCAACACAGCATATGAAGCCTCCCACACTTGTCATGTCCTCTGGTTCCGATGCATATGACGCATCCGAGTAGGCGGTGAGGAACAAACGCCCGGGTTCAACACCATCCGCGCCCTTTTGGCGCCTTTGTGCCGCCGCCGAGTATTGCAGCCCAACGGTCGGTGTTTGGCCAAGATACTTGGCCACCCTCATTCCAGCTGCTACCTGCTCCTCATTAGGGCATTGCACAACCCTAGCCAGCTGCCCGGTAGCAAACGCGACGTCCGGTCGGGTGTTTACCGCCGCATACATGAGGCTGCCCACCAACGAGTGAAAACGGCGCCTCTCCTCTTCACAAACGCTCTCCTCCTCTGGTCCCTTCACACACTTGAACCCAGAGGGAAAGGGAGTAGCCACATGACCTTCACTCTGGCCGAAGTTGGCAGCCAACGCCTCCAGGTACTTCCGTTGGTGCACTCGCATGCTCCGCTTCTCCACGTCTCGTTCGATGTGGAGCCCAAGGTAGAAGTTCACGTCACCAAGGGACTTGCACTTGAACTTGTCATGCAGCTTCAGCATCACCTCCTTCACAAGGTCAGAGGAGGGTGAGAATATAAGAATGTCATCCACATAAACCACCATGAAGCTCCTCTGCTCCCCCTCGCCAAGCATGAACAAGGAGTGATCGGCCGTTGAGGGAGTGAAGCCGATCTCCTCCAACACTTCGCGCAGCTTCATGTACCATTGCCTAGGGGCCTGCTTCAGCCCATAGAGGGCCTTCTTCAGCTTCCACACTCTGCCACTACCATCATCAAACCCCTCTGGCTGCGCCATAAAAATCTCCTCCACAAGGATGCCGTTAAGGAACGCCGTTACGATGTCCATTTGTTTTACTACCCATCCTTTGATGGCGGCTCCCGCGAATAGGGTTCGCAGCGTCGTCGGCTTCACCACAGGGGCAAACAGCTCCTTGAAGTCCACCTTCTCGTTCTGCTGGTACCCCTTGGCTACAAGCCTAGACTTGTAGCGCTCGATCTTGCCGTCGGCATCCGACTTGATTTTGAAGAGCCACTTGGACGTTATCGCCGTACGCCCCTCCGGTAGCTCCACCAATTCAAACGTGTCATTCTCCTTGATGCTCTTCATCTCACTCTCCATGGCCTTCTTCCACTCCTCAGCATCACTACTCTCCAAAGCCTCCTTGAGAGTTGCTGGTTCTCCCGGCATCTCCACCGGAGAGAAGAACGCGAAGGCACACTCCTCGTAGTCACTCTCCTCGTCGTCTCCGACCATCATTGCCGCTCCGGCCAGGGCTGTCTTGCCCTGCTTTCCCAGCGCATCATAGGTCAGCCTATTAGGGGGTTGAACTCTCCTCTTCCCCCTTCCTTCCTCCTCAGCTGCAGGGACTTGAAGGCCTTGGCGTTGCTGCGGTGTGGCTCGAATCCGTGGAGCACTTGTAGTGCGGGAAGGGAGTGACGGTGCACGCTCGCTCACTTGCTGCACCTCCTCCTCTTCTTCCTCTGCATCATTGGCCTCCTCTTCCCCATTCACAAGGGAGGATTGCCTTGTGGTTGTGCTGCCGCTGCTCAGCTCCAAAGGCAGCTCCACATGCTCCAAACCGGAACTCTTCACCTCCCCAAACCGCACACCTATCTTCGCCTCATTCTCCGCCTTCCAATCCTTGTACATGAAGTTCTCCATGAACTTGCAGTCCCTGCTCACCAAGAACTTCTTGGTGAATGGGTCCCAAAGAAGCCATCCCTTGCTGTTTTGAGCCATGCCCAAGTGCACGGCCCACACCGCCTTGGCACCAAGCTTGTTGTGCCGAAGATGCTTAGGCACGAGCGCCATGCACATGCACCCGAACACCCGAAGCATATCCACCTTTGGCTTCCTTCCTAGCCACTCCACATAGGGCACCCATTTGTCTGCTCCCACATGAGTCAAAACTCTGTTCTTGGCCACACACGCGCTCCGCACCGCATCAGGCCAGAAATAGTCGGGTAGTCCGTCTTCAATGAGCAACCCAGATGCCGCCTCCGTGATTGTGCGGTTCGCTCGCTCGGCAATGCCGTTCATTCCAGGGAAGTATGGCATGGTGAGGGAGTGCCGAATACCATTCTTCTTCAGCCACAACCCAAACTCCTTTCTCAGGAACTCTCACCTTCGATCGGTGCGGATTGACTTGACTAGACGGTCTTGTTGCCGCTCCACCATCGGGAACCAATCCACCTTCAACGTTTCAGCCACGTCGCTCTTCTTGGCCAGCACGTACACCCAAGTCATACGGGTGTAGACGTCCACAATAGTGAGGAAGTACTCAGCTCCAGCAGCTCCAAGCTTCAGGGGGCCCACCACGTCCATCACCACCTCATCAAGTGGTGCCTTAGCCGTTGCCTCCGAACTAGAGAATGGGAAACGGGTGAACTTGGCTTGCATGCACGTCGGGCAGCCAAGTACCTCATCGGGCTCCCCCTTCACACGTATGCCAGCAACCATCTCATTCTTTACTAGCTGCTGCAAGATGGGCAGGGCCACATGCCCCATGCGCCGATGCAAGGTGAGCCAATCACACTCCCCCGTAGCCGAAGTTGGATTGGAGAATGCCGCGCTCGCAATAGCGCCCCACATACTCTCTCCGTAGTCCTCCTCCGCTGCTGCCTCGGGGTTCTCCTCACCCTTTTGCTGCTCCTTGGTTGCTGCAACTCTCTCCATAGGTTCACCAAGCTTGCTGGTCCCTCCAAGATTGCACTTCTTGGACTCCTTCTCCTTAGCGCGACCGTCCGCGCAATCGCTGCTACCAACCGCTCCACCTTTGGTGCTGACGCTTGCTGCCACTTGCCTCTCCTTAGGCATTGGGACCACGGGGATCTGCCACATCTCGTTGTAGACATCTCTGTCCTCATGAAGGTCCCAAAGAATCCGATCGCCAAGCCTTGCGGTGTAGGTCTTGGCTCCCTTTGAGTTCGTGTCCATGCCGGCCTTTGCCAACCGCCGCACGGAAATCAGGTTGGCAGCAAGGCTGGGCACCCAAAGCACATTCTTGAGGCCCACCATCTTCCCATCAGCACCCTTAAACATGGCCTTGCCCATGCCTTTCACCTCCGCTCGCTGCCCCAAAGCTGATGTGACATGCTTCACCGGTGACGGTTCGAGTTCGGTGAGCAAGTCCGGGCGAGGTGTCATGCTATAGGTAGCGCCACTATCGATCACCCAATAGTCCAGAGGGTGTAGAGTCACCTTCCCCACAGCTGCTGGCTCCTCAAAGCCTTCATCCTTCTCTGGACCAGTCGGTACTTGCGTCGACACGAAGTAGAATAGACCCGGGTACCGATCGTTGCTCGGGTTCTTGTCGTTGTCTCCGCTCTTCATGTTTGCAGCTCCGCCACCGCGACCGCCACGGCCTCCACGGCCTCTTCCTCTCCCTCCTCCTGCTCCTCTACCCTCTTGGCCTTGAGCAGGGGTCCAACCATCAGGGATTTTGTAGCAGTCGCGCCACATGTGTCCGCTCTTCTGGCAATAGTGACACTCGCCGTCGAATCGGCCGCGACCGCGTCCGTAGCTCTTGTCGTCGTTGCCGTAACCGCCACTCCCGCGGCCTCCGCCGAAGTTGCTGCCACCAAACCTTCCTCCCCCTCGTCCTCTACCTCTTCCTCGACCATATCCACGGCCGATGCTCGCTGCCCCAGCGCCATCCGCACTCGCCAACTCACGGCGGCGGAAATCCTCTTGAAGGATAGCTCGCTTCACGTCTTCAAGCGAGAGGCGGGGCAAGTCGCGATTAAGGTTGATGATGAGCGAGGACCATGACTCAGGGAGTAGGGCCAGCAACTTGGTCTTCTTTTGGAGCTCACTATAGTTCAAATCAGCTCCCTCAAGCCGCGTCAACAAGTCAAAGAATTTCTGCACCCCTTCTTCAACCACTTCATCCTCTTCAATTCGTAGTGTCGCCATTTGCCGTTCCAACACCACAGCTACCGCCGCTGTTGCAGGAGCGTGTACACCCTTCAGAGCAGCCCATGCCTTTGGTCCCTTCTCTGGTTCACGCTGGAAAGGCTTGATGTGACGGATTTGGCTGCTCCCCAACGCTTGCCCAAGTAGGAGGTAGCCTTGTGCGCTCTTCCGCACCCACGGGCTCTTCTCCGGGTCGTTCTCGGGACGCTTCTCCGTTCCTTCCATTACCTCCAGCAGGTCATAGTGGTCAAATATGTTCTCCATTCTGAAGGACCACTCAGCAAAGTTGTCACCATTGAACTTGTCAAGGCCAAACACTCTAGGCTCATCCCTAGATGGGCCAACACTTGATTGCACAGGCGCCATGGCTGAATCACGGGGTTGGCCTTGAGCTTGGGCTTCTCCTCTGCCACCAGCACCTCTGCCACCCCTTTCCTCAGGTCCAGCCATTGTCGAAACTGCTACAAGGGGCTCTGAAACCACTTGTTATAGTCACAATAGGCTCCAATGTGCCTAAAACGAAAGATAGAGTGCACAGCCGGATTTCTGCACAGCGGATTCAAACGTTCATAGCGTTCGGGTCACAACTTCAAATGACCTGATTCAACTTGGATCTGGAGCGTCTACACGTCGCCTACAATAGACAATTTAGATCGCACAATTTCACCAATTATTGACGACACAGTGTCGGTCTGAACGAACGGCACTATGGCAGCCACTATAGTCTTAGAACACAAAATAGGAAGAGATATGAAGAGTTACGAGTTGGGAATTACTCCCAGCTCCTACAAACCCCAAGAGCCGAGGTACAGTGATGTGGAACAGTGCCACACTGTCCCCAACCACGAAGGGTCTCGAAACTACCCTTCACTAGGGCCTACACCAAGTGAAATGTTACACTACACAAAGTAATGTAACTATCTTCAATATCTTGAGGTGTACCCTTTTGGCGAGCTTCGAAATCACTTGAGGCTTGACACCAAGGCTCGGGCTCTTCATCACAAACTCATCCTTGAGTTCTTGATGGGTCTGCTGCACACACCTGCGACACACCGAACGTTCGACACAGGACAAAATAGAAACCGCGCACGACAAAAATAGAAACCGCGCGCGAGACACAAACGACCGCGTAACACGCGTCTAGCGATAACTCGCTATTGACTCGACACACACACTCGACATCATGACTCAACATTCACACACAATTATAAGCATGAAATATATATATTATCCCATGCCCTCATACCATTCCATACACACACATGCACGCACACGGACAACAAGCCGAGTGCAAACCGTAGGGTTGCACCAACAACGACCTCACCTTGCATACCCTCTTAGCATCTTGGCACGCTATGTTGCTCCTGGGAGACACCGACCAGAGCAAATGGCTGCAGCGAAGAGGGTGTTGCGCTACTTGTGCAGTACGTCGGGCATGGGGCTAGTGCTTGGAGTGCGACGTCCAGTGGTCCTCACAGGTCACGCAGACGCTTCTTGGGCTGACGACCAGGCTACGCAGCGGTTGTGACAGGGTTACACCTTCAGCCTTGGTTCTGGCTCTTTTTCGTGGCGGTCTACCCGCTCGTCTTCTGTTCTCGGCTCCAGCTGTGAGGCTGAGATCTACGCGGGGGCCATGGCTGCACAGAAGCTACGCTGGCTCACCTACCTGCTGACTGACCTAGGAGAGCCGCCTCGTTCTCCTCCAGTTCTGTACGTGGACAACAAGGCCATGCTGGCCTTGTGTCGGGAGCACAGACTGGAGCACAGAACGAAGCACATTGCTCTTCGCTACTTCCTTGCTCGTGAGCTGCAGCAGCGTGGTCAGCTGCGCCTTGCTTACGTGGCCTCTGAGGCCAACATTGCTGATATCTTTACCAAGGCACTTCCGCCTTGTGATCATCAGCGCTTCTTTACGATGCTAGGTCTTGTGCCTACTTGGCCTCACTTACTCACTTCTTGACCTTGCTTGTACTGTGATCTTTCTATACCTGCACTTGCTTGTTTACCTTTATATATGATCTTGCATGTGAATTGGCCTTGTGGCCTTGAACTTGTGCTCGGAATGTGTGGTGACGTTGTGATCCACCCTGAGCTTGCTTTGCTTTGCTTGACTGGTCTTGTGACCTCTTGTTCTCCCCCACTTTGCCTATGGGAGTGCGTCAAACTTATATGCTATGGTCTATCTAGGCTGTAGTGGGGTAGACACGATAGGGTACAACATTTCTAGGTTTCCTACTTGTACCCACCTGCTTGCTAGTTCATTCATTCCTTATTTCTTCACAGGTGACCTAGTTGATCTCAGAGTTGGACTTCTTCATAAAGTCTCTCCCAAGGATCAAGTCTAGCCTTTTGATGTTGGTGACGGGTAGGGCCGGTTTCCAGCGAAAAGGACCCATCTGCAAGTGTAACACTGCTTCGCCGTAGACTTATAACTTGCTTTGGTCAACCATCGAAGCTGTGAAGCTTGAAGGCGTGCACTTCTCATTAATGCGTTCAAGGGTTGCTTTGTCGCATACCGAATGGGATGCTCCGCTGTCCACGAGTGCTTGGAGGCGTCGTCCTTTGCAGATCACCTCGAGCAGAAGTAGTTGGCGTTGCTCGTTGTACATGTTGATCATCTTGCTGATTGGATTGTAGGGCATATTCCATATCTCCGTCTTATCTTCTGGGGTGGCAGATGGCCGGCTCGGCCTTTCCTGAATGCTATGACTTTTTGTTGTCGTTGAGACGTGGTTCTCCAGCTCGTAATAGAATTGGTAGGTGTTTCAGATGCATCTGTAGAGGAGGTTTGAGGTTGTCGCAGCTTCATGTTGACCTCCAGCTCCCTCTTGAGCTGCTTCAGCGCCACCGACTTTTTCCGTGGGGACCGGTTGGTCGACGTGGGCTGGTTGATCTGAGAGAGGACGATGTCATCGTTGGAAGGTCGATCTTCCACGCTCCGTTGTTATTTCCTCATGCGCAGCTGCTGTAGTTGTTGTACCGGTACATTATTTTTGTTTTCGGAGCCTCTATCGTGATTTCACCAAGGCCGTAGACCCAGGGGAGTTTTTCCCAAGCAAAGCATCCTTGTGTGATAATATTACGGGGTGCTTATATTTTAGAGGGTCTTTTGGAGTTGTTCGGGTCCAGCAGGGTCTTGTTTCGCAGAGATTTTATTTTCCTTGGCGATTTTACCTGGTAGAGTCCGTTTGTGGGTTGAAGAATTCACTCCACGATCCTCCAATTTTTGCATTGAATCTGCTCCACTGCTGCGGTCCCGAAGCGCTGCTCGTGCGGTTTTCATTTTGTTATAATCGATGAGTCGTTGTCCCGGCTTGCCGCAGAAAGAACACTTAGATTTGTCCTTCTTTGGTCTTGCCTTCGTGCCGATTCGATCGAGTTCCATCAGGTCGGCGTATGTGGGGGTAGCTAAGCATCCTCCACGTCGTCTAGCTCGTCAATGAAGTCGTCATGTTCCGATCGTGGTTAGGTCAAAACGTTCTGCTTCTGAAACGACGTCGTTGTAGCTACTCCAATTTGCAGCCGCAGCGCGTTCTCGTGTTTTGTTTTTCAGCCCCACGATAATGCTCTTATTCGTTCGCCTTCCGCGACGCCGGGAATGCAGTTGAACAACCCCTCCATTTGTTGCGTGTATTTCGCGACGCTCCCAATTTGTCGATGACGATGTATTTTGTCGCGGGCAATTAACGCTGCATTAATCAGCTCAAAACGTTGTAGTAATCCTTCTCGGAACTGCTGCCACGTCGCTTCACCTTGATTTAATAAACCGCTTCCGCTTATATAGTCAATTGCTGGTCCACGCAGTAGTATTGCTGCAAAAGTGATTCTCTTTCTGTCGAGTGCTAGTGCTGTCCATCCAATCGGCAAAATAAATTTCGATCGCCATAAGCAAGCGCCTAGCATTGATTTCCCCATCAAAGGTGTTGGGGGCTCGAAATTTTTGGGCCTAGAGAAATTCGCTCGATATCGGTCCCGACAATTTGCAAATGTCGTCGCTATATCGCAAACGGTTTCGCCAACAACCGAACTGATGATCCAGCTCAAAAAAATGCACGAGGGGGGTTAATAAAAAACGCGGAATCTGGTGCTTACCAGCGTCGGCGCCAAATTCTTCGCCCCCTGTGGTTTTTCGAAGCAGGGAATTTGTTGTTGCACTGCTTAGCTGAAACTCCACGAGTGAAAACGGATCTGATCGCCAAGTGTCAGATGATCGAATTTCTACTCGAGAATGTTGCACTATAGGTGAGTGCAAGGCGTATTTATACTCAGAAATACATAGACACAACAGATAATCCGAACCTTCGGGAACGCGCCCTTCTAGAATAGATAATCACTAGTGCGCATAAGCACGCAAGCCCATTAGCATATTAGATTATGGCAAGATTACGCCTTGTACACCACCGTCGGTGTTGTCGGTGCCTTATAATGTAAATGTCGGTGCCGAAAACACAGAATAAGTGAAATAATCGGGAACCTCTAGAAAACAGAAGGTAGTTTGATTGAGGTGAAATAAAGTGCAAATAAAAGAGGAAAATAAGGAGAGTAAGATAGATTAAAATATATAGAAATGAGAAATATGTCGAACGTCGGCGTACTCTCACACCACCGGACAGCTCTATAGCGACTGCTACTACGACTGCCTCCACTCCCACTGCTGCCACCACCGCCGCCACCACTCCCACCGCTACTATGAACAGAAGTCATTGCGGAGAGTCACTCTAACGGTAGTGAGCTAGACTAGGGAGGTCGGCATGAACTACTAGGAATGATCGTAGCTTTGCTTAGTTCCTTTGGCGCTTGCACATTCACGAGATAAATTGGCAAGAGTTTCCACTAGCTAAGTCGAAATTACAGAATAGTTGAACAAGCAATGACAACAATGACTACATGAGGCACCTAGCAACTCTACAGGTAGCCTGCCAGAGTCGCGTAGAGGAGCCGAGCCAGCACTGCAGAATGGCAACTTGCCAACACTGCAGGTCGACGCTGTGCCAACGCTGCAGCAGAGCGGCTGTGCAGCGTTGCCCCGTAGAAGACAGCAGTGCGCATGCTCGAAAGTGCGCGCAGACGACTGGCCCGACTTGCATTGCTGTGCATCCGTCAGCTGTTGTCTGCGCCTAACGAGCCACATCGACTTCGGGATACCATCCCGAATTCGCCTTTGCCATTGCAACCTCGATGACATTCGCGTGCCTCCGCAGAACTCGTCGAGCAGGTTACCCGGTCGACCTGGACACCACCAGGTGCTCTGGTCGACCACCAATGAAAACAAGCAAGATATATGTCAGCTGTAACCCTAAACATAGGATAAAGTAAATGCACCTAGACTATAACAATACCAACTATATCATTATAGTTTGACACACCCCGATAGTCTAGGTGACGGTAGTTCTGCAGAAAGCAACTTATATCTCAGGGTGGATCACGAAGTCACCACACAATCTGAGAGCAGTACTATCTTGCTTGTTTTCATTGCTGTGCATCCATAGGCTGTTGTCTGCGCCTGGCGAGCCACATCGACTTCGGGATATTATCCCAAAGTCGCCTTCGCGATCGCAACCTTGACGACGTTCGCGTGCCTCCGCAGAACTTGTCAAGCAGGTTACCCGGGCGACCTAGACACCACCAGGTGCTCTTGTCGACCACCGACTAAGGAAATGAAAACAAGCAAGATATATGTCAGCCCTAACCCTAAACATAGGATAAAGTAAGTGCACCTTGACTATCTTGACACACCCCCATATTCTAGGTGACGGTAGTCCTGCGGAAAGCAACTCAAATCTCAGAGTGGATCTCAAAGTCACCACACAATCTGAGAGCAAGGGTCATAGGACCAGTCAGCATGAACAAGTAAAGGTCACAAGACCGTTCTGCAAGGGATGCAACTCAGGATGGATCACAACGTCACCACACAGTCTGAGGGCAAACAAGGGGCCACAAGGCCAGTGCAAATGCATCGATATAGATATATATAGGAAGAGATACAAGGGTATAAAACAAAGCATCTCTACGCAAGCGAGGGCCTGTAGACAGAAGGCCTAGCTGGGTGCGGAAGCGCTGGTGGGCACAAGGCGGCAACGCCTTGGTGAAGATATCTGCAGTGTTGACCTCAGAGACCACACGTACCACGTAGGCCTGGCCACGCTGCTGAAACTCGCGGAGAAGGAAGTAACAAAGCTGGATGTGCTTCGCCTTCCCAACCAACCGAGGCTCCTCGCACACAGGACAGCAGACCTGTTGTTGGCGAACAAGACTGGGGGAGAGCGAGGCCGCTCACCAAGGTCGGTGAGGAGGAAAGATAGCCAGCGAAGCTCTTAGGCGGCCATGGCCGCAGCATACACATCTACCTCACAGCTAGAACTAGAGATGGACGATGCCCGAGTCGACCTCCATGAAACAGCTTCGGTCCCAAGACTGAAGCAGTAACCCTGTGTAGACCGTAGCGACTCTGCGTCGTTGGCCCACAACGAGTCCGAGTACCCTGTAAGTGTAACTCGCTGCTTCCCTTCAAGGACAAGTCCCATGCCTGATGTGCTCGCCACATACTTCGCCACCCTCTTAGCAGCGTACCAGTGGGAAGGTCGGTGTCTTCCAGGCACAACAAAGCGCGCAAGGACGCTAAGTGGGTAAGCTAGGTCTGGGCGAGTACAGGTCATCAGGTAGATGAGACAACCCACCAGATCTGGATATGGACCTCTGGACTCAAATGGCTCGTCCGAAGGTGGAGCTGTGAGCCCATGATCCACAGCAAGAGGGGTGGGCTGTACCTTGGAAAACGGGAAGCGAAACCGCGTGAGGATCTGCTCGACCATATGTGACTGCGTCAGCGTAATGGTGCAAGCTGCCCTGTCACTGGTGATCTGCAGGCCAAGGTAGCGCTGCAGCTCTCCAAGGTCAGCGCACGGAGGCCAATGCGCGTCGGTCGGGAGTGGCGAACACCGGGTCATCAACGTAGACCAGAACAAAGAACGGGGTCGAGCCACGGCAGACGAACAGCGACGGGTTGGCAGAAGACGGAAAGAAGTCAAGCGCTGCAAGAGTCGTACTTATCGTGTCATGCCAATCGCGGGAGCCTGGCGCAAGCCGTAGACCAGTTGACGCAGCTGCCACTGGGTCCCAGGAGGGAAAGAGCCAGTGAAGCCAGGCGGACGACGCAGCCAGATCTGCTTGCGCAGGCTGCCCTGACGGAACGCAGTGGAGAAGTCCAAGGAGTGCAACTCGTGGTCGCGCTGTGCTGCAATATGCAGCAACACCCGACGAGTGGTCACCTTCAGGGTGGGAGCGAAGGTCTGAAAGAATTCTACCCCCTCTCGGTGACTGAAGCCTCTCGCCATCTAGCACGCCTTGAACACAGGTTGTGCTCCAGGCGGCCGCTTCACCTTGTAGAGCCACATGCCACTGACAACGTTCGCCCCAAGTGGTGGGACGGCGTCGACGTAGGTGCCTGTGGACCTATAAGATGCCATCTCTGCCTCCTCAGCTACTAACCAGTATGAAGCCCAGGGTTTCGAGACCGCCTCAGCGTGATTACGAGGGATCGGGATGTCAAGGGCGTCTGGATCCCCATTAGGGGCAAGCAGCATGGCGTAGAGATGAGGAAGAGCGGCCGCACGGAAACCAAGCTTGAATTGCCTGTCCTAGAGGACCTCCATGGGAAAAACAGGAGCACCTCCAGAGAACGGAGAACGAGCAGGTCCATTCACCAAGTGAGCGGCGTAGTCAAGGCGGTGGGAAGAGGCAAAGCCAGCGACAGTGGTAACGAGTGCTGAGACAGACGACAGAGGTGCAGTCGGGTGCGTGACCAACGCGGACAAGACACGGGAGACAACAAGACGAGAGACACGGAGGTAGTCGGACAACGGGTCGTGAAACATAGTGAGGGACGACTGAGGAGGCTATGGAAGAATAGGAGAAGGTGGAACACGATAGTGAAGAACAAGATGAAACGGGCCGTCGGCACGGTAAAGGGACCGGCGAGGCTCTGGGAACACAGCACGACTGAGGGGAGAACAACGATTCCACTGGGACGAGGAAAGGGACTCGACAGGGGGAACAGGAGTGGACGGTAGGGGATCACGAACAAAGCGTGCAGGTGCTAAGTCGGGCAGGTCTCTAAGTCGCTGCTGCTCTGCCTCCTCTGGCGACTGCTGTTGCGGCACCTGCCCCCCATGTTGCTCCCGCAGATCCTCCTCTCCTATATCCTGCTGTGGCTGCAACAACACCTGCTACTGCGGCCGGGAATCTTGCTCTACCCTCTCATGCTGTGGCTGCAACTGCACCTGCTGCGGCAGTCGTGACTCCTCTATTCTCTCCTGCTGTGGCTGTGACTCCTCCTCTACTCTCTCCTGACGCTCCGACTGAGACTGCTGCTGCTTCTGCTGCCATGACTCCTCTACTCTCTCCTGACGCTCCGACTGAGACTGCTGCTGCTGCTGCTGCCGTGAATCCTCTACTCTCTCCTGACGCTCCAACTGAGACTGCTGCTGCTGCCGTGCCCTCTTAAACTGCTCCCGCTCCTCCCTCTCCAACCCGTCCAAACGTTGCACTCGGGTGAAGAAATGTACAGTGCGCGGCGTAGGCGTTGGTGCTCGTGTCTCTGGCTCCAGCACCCCTAGAACCAAAACCTCCACCGACAACACCCCCAAGGACTCCAGTGCCTCCTGCAGGAACACCCCCAGGCTCCGCAGCGTCCGGCCGCGGAGGCGAACGAGGAGGGAACTGCGGACGGGAAGCCAGAGGATGAGGCGGGGCGAGGCCGCTGAGTCGAGACAGCCATGTCCTCCTTATGAGTGGTCTCCACTCTCACACACCTTGCACCCCCAGAGCTGGCACGACAGGCTCCAGCAGCCCCAGTACCCTCACCCTCTGCAGGGGCTCAAGGGTGAGGAACAGCGGGAGGGGAAAGACCTCAGAACCTCGGTGGGGGCGACTCATGTAGTAACTGACCGACTCGTCGAAAATGACGTTCTGAGAGGCAAAGAACTGGTGGGTGAGTGGGTTGTAGAACACCCAGCCTGAGGCATCGTGTGGGAAGCCAAGAAAGACGCAGGCACGGGTGCGCGCAGACAACTTGTTCGCGCCAGGGGCGCGAACGTGAGCTAGACAACCCCAGATGCGGTAGTCAGCTGCTACGCCCGGAAAACCTGTCCAAAGGAAGACCGGCGTCACCTGTGGCCGTGCGTTACTAGGTCACGGTTTAGCTGGTGCACGGCGTAACGGACTGCTTGAGGCCACAAGAACTTGGGGGCACTGGCATGGCACATGGAGGTCCGGGCAACCTCCATGACTAGGCCGATGCGTCACTAGGCTACCCCGTTCTATTGTGGCGAGTCTGGTAGCATGTAAGACTGGATGATCCCCCGACTCTGACAGAACGTCTACAGGCAAGTGGAAGAAAACTCATCACCACGGTCCGAGTGTAGACGGAGCCCACACAGGCCCTAGACGCCACCCCTCGCTAGTACCCACGGCTCAAGGACGGTAGGCACGTCGGCCTTCCGTCGCAAGGGGAAAACCGTGGTGTAGCGGGAGTAGTCGTCCACCACAATCAGGAAGTAGCGCTTCTGATGTGGGCCAAGGACCGGGGAGGGGCCCAAGACGTCCAAGTGCAGGGTCTGTAAGGGAGCCATGGTGGGGGGGAACGAGGAGTGAGGGGCAGCGCGCTACCGCCCCTCGATGCAGGGAGTGCATGGCGGCGCTGGCGAGCGAGGAAGCGGGGCAAGCGACTCTGGGAGACCTAAGACCAGACAGTGGCGTACCATCCTACTGAGATGTGTGACCGAGATGGTGGTGCCAGAGGACCGACGGGTGGGTGAGTGACCGATAGTCGCACGACACAGCAGCTACCTGACCTGACCTGACTGTCAGAATGTTATAATTGTCTAGCCTGCAGTGGGGTACTCTATAGCGAGTACAACCCAATTAGGGTTTCCTATATGTATGCCAACTGCTGCTAATGCAATCCCCCTCTCTTCTTCATTCCTCATTCTTCACATGCTATCAGAGCATCTACGCTCCTGGCCTGTGGGCCCACCTAACTGCTTCGGCTGCTACTCTGTGTTCTGCACGCCCCGTGGCGTGCCCCTCGCGCGACCCTTAGCGGCCCCGTCGCCACCCCTCGCGGCCCCGTCGCCGCCCTTCTTGGCCCCTCGCGGCCCCTTCGCGGCCCTGTTGCCGCCCTTCCAGGCCCCTCGCGGCCCCTTCGCGGCCCTGTCGCCACCCCTAACGGCCCCGTCGCCGACCTCTCAGGCCCCTCGCGGCCCCTTCGCGGCCCCGTCGCCGCCCCTAGCGGCCCGTCGCTGCCCTTCCAGGCCCCTCGCGGCCCCTTCGCGGCCCCGTCGCCGCCCCTATCGGCCCCGTCGCCGCCCCTTGCGGCCCCGTCGCCGCCCCTAACGGCCCCGTCGCCGCCCCTATCGGCCCCGTCGCCGCCTCCAGCGGCCCCTTCGCCGCCCCTTGCGGCCCCGTCGCCGCCCCTAACGGCCCCGTCGCCGCCCCTATCGGCCCCGTTGCCGCCTCCAGCGGCCCCGTCGCCGCCCCTTGCGGCCCCGACGCCACCCCTAACGGCCCCGTCGCCGCCCCTATCGGCCCCGTCGCCGCCTCCAGCGGCCCCGTCGCCGCCCCTTGCAGCCCCGTCGCCGCCCCTTTCAGCCCTGCCTTGACCCTGCCCCGGCCCCGCCCCAGCCATGCTCCGTCGCCAGTCGCGGCGCACCGGGGGCACGTGCACCGCCCCCCCCTCTTTTCCCGTCGCCCGTCGCGGCTCCCTAGGGGGCCGCGACCTGGGGGGGGGGGGGGGGGGGGGGGGGGGGGGGGGGGGGGGGGGGCGAGCGTCGCCCCTTTTGCCGCCTGCTTTGGCGCCCTGGGAGGCCGCGCATCGCCCCCCCCCCCTTCCCCCCCCCCCCCCCCCCCCCCCCCGCCATCCCGCCCTGCCCTGTGTTAGGGTTTGGGGGTGGCGAGTAGGGGGTGGCGGGTGTGTGGTCTCTCCTGCTCCTCCTCCTCCTCTGTCTCCCACTGCTGCAGCTGCCGCTGAGGGGGGTGGGTGTGTGGGAGTCGACGGAGTGGTGCTAGGGGGTGGGATGTGAGTGAACCTAGGGTGCAGCAGGGGGTGTGTGAAAGGGGGGTGCTGTGGGAGTAGAACTAGGGTTTGAGCAGGGGGTGTGTGTCGAGAGGTGTGGGGCAGCTGGAGGAGGTTGTGTGAAGGTAGCTGTCGTGTCGCCTGTAGCGCCCGTAGTCCGTCGCCCTTGCTTCGGTAGCCAGTGAGCCTGTTGCACCAGTCGCCAGTGGGTCCGTTGCTCCTGCCGCTCGTCTATAGCCGCGGAGCTAGTTACTCCAGTAGTCCATCGCCCTTGCTTCGGTAGCCACTGAGTCAGCCGCTCCTGTGCCCGTGCCTCTGCAGCTTCAGTCGTTGCCTCCCATCTTCTCTCCCTCCACAGTTCCTCCTCCTCCTCACTTGCCCGGTGTGATTAACTCTAACTTTGCTCCCTATTGTGAACTCGTGCTCTATGCCTGCTTGCTTATTGTGCTGATTACACCCTACTTTGGCTATGGGGGTGTGTCAAAATGTTATAATTGTCTAGCCGGCAGTGGGGTACTCTATAGCGAGTACAACCCAATTAGGGTTTCCTATATGTATGCCAACTGCTGCTAGTGCAATCCCCCTCTCTTCTTCATTCCTCATTCTTCACAATGACCTGACCTGACCTGACCCAATGTGGTGGGACCCAGTGTGTAGTGAGTACAGACCAGAGCCCGGCTCCCTGTGGAAAGTGGCTAGAGGCGCCCCGGTGGCACCAACTGTCCAGGAGGCAACAGGCTCATGCAGTGGGAAATTAGTGACAACTCCGAGGTCGTGGAGGTGACTGACACCCACCAGGTTCCTAGAGAACGAGGGGGTGTAGTAACCTGTGAGAAACCCAGAGGGAGCCGCTGGACACGGGAGAGTGGTGGTACTCTCGGCAACTACAGATCCTACAGACGGGCCAGCCAAGGCGACAGTGACTGGAGTGTGCAGTGGCATGAGGTTGGTGCAGTCGCAAAAGAAACAGCAGGACGCTCCAGAGTCTAGGCTGAAGGAAAGTCTTGAAGTCCGTGAGGTCGCATCCAAGCCAGCGACAAAGGCTGGTACTAGTCTAGAGGTGGCTGCAAATCCCACACTAAGAACCTCTAAGGCGCCTGGACCGGAAACTACACACGCACCAAGACTGGAAAGACAAGGCTCAATAGCAGTTGAAGCTCCCACGTACCAGTGTGTGTACTGGCCGGGTCCGTCATGGCCCCGCTGTGGAGGTCGCTGCAGGCGCTGCAGCTGAACCTGCCACTGCTACAGCTGCGGCCACCTGTGCTGCTGCCACTGCCACTGCTGCTGCTAAGACCACTATTGCTGCTGCAGCTGTCGCCACAACGACATGGCAAGCTAGTACGGGGGGGGTACGCTGGCGGTAGCCTAAGTTGCTGTTGGTGCTACTGGTGGCAGCCTAAGCTGCTGCTGGTGCGCTAGGAGGCAGCCTATATTGCTAATGGTGCAACTGATGGAAGTCTAGTGCGGTGGTGAACGGTTGGGTGCGGTTGAGAGCGGTTGGGAAGGGTGTTGGACGGTCAAGTGGGGCTAGGAGTGGCCTTGTGCGGTGGAATGCGGTTGAGTGCGGTGCTGGTGCTTGTGGGAGGGGTTCAGTGCGGCCGGATGCGGTTGGGAGCGATGGAGAGCAGTTCAGTGCGGTCAGAGCGGTGAAGAACGGTCTAGGGCGGTGGAGTGCGGTTCTGTGCGATTCCATGGGGGGTTAGCACGGGAGGAATGCGGTTCTGTGCCGTTCCAGGGGAGCTAGCACGGGTGGAGTGCGATTCTGTGCGGTTCTCTGCGGTTCTATGCGCTTCTGTGCGGTTCTTTGCGGTTTTGCGGGTACGGGTGGTAGACTATGGTTTCTAGGTGTGGCTAGCTGGTGGGCCTGAGGCTAGCTGGTAGGGCGGTGGGTGAGGCTGCTCGTGGGGCAGCGGGTGTCAGGTGGGGCGGCAGGTTTCAACTCGTGTGGGGGGCGGATGACAGGTGGGGCGGCGGCTAAGAGATGGGGTGGCGGGTAAGGTGGCGAGTAAGGCAGCGGTTTAAGGGTGGGGCAGCGGCTAAGGCGGCGAGCTGCACGTGTGCGCGGCTGCTGCTGTGCGTGCGTGCGACTGTCGATGAGACCACGGGGCCCGCTATCGAAAGGGCCACAGGGCCCGCTATCGAAAGGGCCGCGGGGCCCGCTGTGAAAGAACGAGGAATGAATGAACTAGCAAGCAGGTGGGTACAAATAGGAAAACCTAAAAGTGTTGTACCCCATATTGTCTACCCCACTACAGCCTACACAGACTATAGCATATAAGCTTGACACACCCCCATAGGCAAAGTGGGGGAGAACAAGAGGTCACAAGACCAGTCAAGTTCAAGGCCACAAGGCCAATTCACATGCAAGATCATATATAAAGGTAAGCAAGCAAGTGCAGGTATAGAAAGATCACAGTACAAGCAAGGTCAAGAAGTGAGCAAGTGAGGCCAAGTAGGCACAAGTCCTAGCACCGTACAGTAGCGCTGATGATCACAAGGCGGAAGTGCCTTGGTAAAGATATCAGCAGTGTTGGCCTCAGAGGCCACGTAAGCAAGGTCAAGTCGAGTGCAGGTCATCAGGTACATGAGGCAGCCAACAAGCTCTGGGTACGGGCTACTCGGCTCTACGGACTCATCCGAAGGCAGAGCTGAGAGCGAGCGGCGAGTAGACAGAGGAGTGGCCTGAGGCGAGGAGTACGTGAAGTCGAAGCGCTGAAGGACCTGCTGCACCATGTGTGACTGAGTCAGGGTAATGGTGCGCTGTGCTCTGTCCCGGGAGATCTGCAAGCTAAGGTAGCTGCGCAGTTCACCCAGGTCTGTGCACGTGTGTCTCTTCTGCAGCTCGGACTTCACGTGGGCGAGTCCAGCAGTGTCAGCAGTGGCAAAGACCAAGTCGTCGACGTACACGAGGATGTAGAACGGCGGCAAAGAGGTGTCACTGCGCAGAAACAGCGACGGGTCGGCAGTCGACGGAGCAAACCCAAGAGCCGCAAGTGTAGTCCTCAGTGTGTCGTGCCACTCACGGGGTGCCTGGCGGAGACCGTAGACTGGCCGCCGGAGGCTCCACTGGGTACCAGGAGGAAACGACCCAGTGAAGCCAGGTGGGCGGCGCAGCCAGATCTCCTCGTGCAGGCTGCCCTGCAGGAAAGCTGTGCTGAAGTCAAGAGAGTGAAGCTCGTAGTCGCGCTGAGCGGCTATGTGCAGCAGCACCCGAAGAGTGGTTATCTTTGGGGTGGGAGAGAAGGTCTGAAAGTAGTCAACTCCCTGCCGCTGACTGAAGCCTCGAGCCACGTAACGCGCCTTGAAGACAGGCGAAGAACCCGGCGGCCGCTTCACCCTGAAAATCCACATGCCACTGACGATGTTCGCCCCAGGTGGGGGAACCTCGTCGACGTAGGTGCCTGTGGACTTCCAGGAAGCCATCTCTGCGTCCATGGCTGACTGCCACTGTGGGAGACCCGGATGCACCAGACATCCCGACTCAGTAGTCAGTGTGTACAGGCTCGACCCCAGCTGACGAGTAAACGCGGCCAAGTGTCGGCCCATCCGAGCACACGTACAGTGGGTCACCCGCTGACTCGCAGGAGTGAACTGGTCCACCCCCCCATCCTGTAGATCAGCACCACTCACCATGTTCGTAGAGAACGAGGGGAGGTAGAGACCTGACAGGGTGCCAGAGGGGGCCGCCGGACACGGTAAGATAGTGGAGAAGTGGGCAACGACAGGTTCCCCAGAGGGGTCCGCCAGGGAGACCGCAACTGGCCGACTAAGCGGCGTGAGTGTGGTGCGGTCTCGAAAGAAGGAGCGGGAAGCACCCAAGTCAAGGGTGAAGGTGTGTAAGGCCTGAGCCGACGTGGTACCTGAGAGAGCACACTCACCAGCACCTGGGGCAGCAGACTCACTAGCACCTGGAGCAGCAGACGCACTAGCACCTACAATAGCAGCCTCACCAGCACCTAGAGAAGCAGTCTCAATGCACGGGCCAGGCGGAACACACAGGTAAGAGTCACCCTCATCACTAGTAGGGAATGCATACATGGCAGTGAGGATAGCATCATAGTCAAGAGTATAGAGATCTACCCGCAACCTAAGCAGCTCCACCCAGTCAGGGAGCTCAGCCGCGTCGCCAAACTCCGTACGCTAGGCGTTGCTCAGACGGGCGAAGCAGCGGGAGTCTGCGTGACCAAACGTCCCACAAGGTTGACCAGTCCGAGCACCAGTGCGAATGACATACAGACAGCGAGAAGTACCCCGTGACCCGTCACGCTGAGCGTACCACTCACGAAGCTGCTGGGGTGAAAGGACCGTGCACGGACGACGCTGCAGCTGCACCTGGCCACTACAAGCAGCTGCCGAACTACTCACTCCATGACGACTCCCACTACGGCCACCCCTGCAACTCCAACTAGCGTACCACTCACGAAGCTGTTGGGGGGCGAGGGACTCACGCAGACGGCGCCGGAGCTGCATCTGGCCACGCCAGGAGCAGCAGTAGCAGTAGAAAGAGCAGTAGCAGCAAGAGCAGCAGTAACAGCAGTACGGGCAGGGCAGTGCTCACCAGTGGCGAGAAGGGCAGGCGTACGACGACAGCAATGGCGAGGCCGCTACCACTGTAGGGCGAGGGCTCCGCGGCAGCTGCAGGGGTGGCTGCTCCAGAGGTGGCTGCTACAGGGGCGGCTGCTTCAGTGGCGGCTGCTCCATGGGCGGCTGCTGCAAGGGCGGCTGCTGCAGGGGCGGCTGCTGCAGGGGCGGCTGCTGCAGGGGCGGCTGCTGCAGGGGCGGCTGCTCCAGGGGCGGATGCTGCAGTGGCGGCTGCCCCAAGGGCGGCTGCTGCAGAGGCGGCTGCTCCAGGGGCGGCTGCTGCAGTGGCTGCTGCTCCAGGGGTGGCTGCTGCAGTGGCGGCTGCTCCAGGGGCGGCTGCGGCATGAACAACTCCAGGGGCGGCTACTGCAGGGGTGGCTGATCCAGGGGCGGCTGCTGTAGTGGCGGCTGCTCCTGGGGCGGCTGCTTCAGGGGCGGCTGCTCCAGGGCGCGGGTTAGGGCAGGGCGCCGCGGCGAGCAGGGGTGACGCCACGCGGGTCCCGCAGGGGCGTCGCGACGCAGAGGAGCCGCGCCTCGCGGGTCCCGCAGGGGCGTCGCGACGAGGCGGGGGTGACGCGGCGGGGCCGCGACTGGCGACGGGGCGGGGCCGCGACTGGCAACAGGGCGGGGCCGCTACGGGCAGCGGGGCGGGGCCACGAAGGGGCCGCGAAGGGAGCCGCGAGGGGGGCCGCGAGGGGACCGTGAAGGGGCCGCGAAGGGGCCGTGAAGGGGCCACGAAGGGGCCGCGAAGGGGCCGCGAGGGGGCCGCGAAGGTGCCGCGAAGGGGCGTGAAGGGGCCGCGAAGGGGCCGCGAAGGGGCCACGAAGGGGTCACGAAGGGGCCACGAAGGGGCCGTGAGAGGGGCCGTAAGAGGGGCCGTGAGAGGCCGTGAGAGGGGCCCCGACGGGGCCGTAAGGGAGCGCGACGGGCCACTAAGGGCAGGGGACGCGACGGGAGGGTAGGCACACGGGGCGCGACTCGGGCAGGGGCGAAGCGCGCACCGAGCAGGAAAAAAAAAATCGATATTCGGTGGGCCCTAGGAAACGTTCCCACTAGGGAACCTGCTCTATACCATGTGAAAGAACGAGGAATGAATGAACTAGCAAGAAGGTGGGTACAAGTAGGAAAACCTAAAAGTGTTGTACCCCATATTGTCTACCCCACTACAGCCTACACAGACTATAGCAAATGAGTTTGACACCCGCTAGTGAAAAAGGGGCAGCGGGGCCCGCGTTCTACAGTCGTTCGACGGGCGACGGGTAGGGCGCGCGACGGGAAACGGGCGGGCAACGGGCTAGGAAAATAACCGACGGGCAACGGGCTAGGAAAAACAACGGGGGGGGAAAACGCGGGCGACGGGGTGGTTACTGACGACGGGCGCGCTACGGGCGACGGCTACGAGGCGCGATTAAGGACGGGGTGCGCTCTAGTACGGGGCGCTCGCTAGCGATTTCGGTGGGCCGAGTGAAAATCGCTAGGGAAACCCTAGCTAGGGTAAACCTCGCTCTATACCATGTTTAGATATGAGAATGAATTGACTAAGGAAATGAAAACAAGCTAGATATATATCAGCCCTAACCCTAAACCTAGGGACAAAGTAAATGCACCTAGACTATAACAATACAAATTATAGCATTATAGTTTTACACTATGGTCGACCACCGGGTCCCTCTGGTCGACCGCCAGGTCTCTCTGGTCGACCACAGCTCCCGTCGAGCTACCCCCTAGTCGACGGACCCCTTCCGTCGACTAGAACTATCAGCAGTTGTCGTCGAGCTCCCCTCGGCGACCGCTGCTCACTTGTCAGGTCGACGGACTGCTCCGTAGATCTCCCGGTCAAACTGCAGGTCGACGAGCAGCTCTGTCAACCTCCCTGTCAAACTGCCCCTCCTGGTCGACGGCCCACCCGTCGCCCAGACCAGTCAATTGCAGCTGTCGAGCCCCCTGGTCAACAGCAACACCACAGCGGTCCCCTGCAGCTCGAGGAAGCCTGTTGAGCAGCTCTCCCACTGTGATCGGCCGGCTCCGACTCCCGTACATCAGACCAAGTCGTCGGCGTTGCCCAAGCGAGGGCGGGGCCAACAATCCATTCCTGTTAACAGGTGGGAAGGGTGAGAGGGGTTAGTGAGACGGGTGAGAGTGGTGAGAGGGGTGAGAGGGATGAGAAGGCTGAGGGGTGAGAAGGTTAATCGGCGTGGGAAGGTTAATAGGGGTGAGAGGGGTGGGGTTGGAGGGTGCGAGACAAGGAGAGGAGTTGAGGAGCGAAGAGGAGCAGGAGTAGTGGGGGAGAGGAAAGGAGGTGACGATGGGGAAAGGAGAGTGAATGGGGAGAGAAGAGGGAGTCAATGCTACTATTCCAAGGACTCTGAAGTCCAAGTCGCATCGCATGCGCAAGAAGTTGAGGGGCAAAGAGGAGAAAGAGAAGTGGGAGAGTGAAAGTGGGGGAAGGAGAGTGAGTGGGGAGAGACGAGGGAGTCAATGTAACTATTGTGAGAACTCTGAAGTCCAAGTCTCATCAGGTCCGATCAAACACACTTTCTGAGAACACTCTATAACATAAATAGACCCGAGCAATGTACAGGTCAAGGGCCAACAGGCGTGACGAGGAGGAGCAAAAGTGGATGATGGGTGGCCGGTAAACACTTCATTCCCGTTAATAGTCATAGCGGGCAAAGCAAGGAGGCGCGCGACCAGTAGGGCAGCACGGAGGGAAGGCAGGGCGGCGAGCAGGCAATAGGGTAGGTCGGGGCGGCGCACGATCAGGAGCAGGGCGGAACGCGGGCAGTAGGGATGGCGCGCGGGAAGGACGGCGCGCTTGCAGGACGGCCTGCTGGGCTGCAAGAGGGCAGCGCACGGGTTGCAAGGGCGGCGCGCAGGCTGCAGGGCGGCGCGCGGGCTGGTAGGGTGGCGCGCGGGCTTGCAAGGGGCGGCGCGCGGGCAGCAGGGCGGCGCGCAGGCAGGCAGGGGCGGCGCGCGGGCAGTTAGGAGTGGCGCATGGCCAGCAGGGTGGTGCGCGAGGCTGTAAGGGGCAGCGCGCGGGCTGCAAGCGCGGCGCGCGGGCTGCAGATGCGGCGCGCTGCCAGCAGAGCGGCGTGCGGGCTGCAGACGGGCGGCGCGCGGGTTGCAGGCGGGCGACGCGCGGGTGGCGTACGGGCGCAGCGCGGGCTGCAGACAGGTGGCGCGCGGGCTGCTGACAGGCGACGCGCGAGTGGCGTACTCCGGGCGATGCGACGCGGGGCAAGGCAGGGCGTGCGCGAGGCAGCGCGACGCAGAGCAGGGCAGGGCGTGCGCGGGGCAGCGCGACGCGGTGCAGGGCAGGGCAGGGCGTGCGCGGGGCGGCGCGATGCGAGGCAGGGCAAGGCGTGCGTGGGGCGACGCGATGCGGGGCAGGGCAGGGCGTGGGGTAGCGCAGTTCCCGCAGTCGGTCACTAGCTAATGGTGGGCCTGAAAAAAAACGGTCCTACGGACCTACTGCTCTGAAACCATGTCAGAATCTAACCAGCAGGAATGATTGTATTGAGTAAGAAAGTGATACAAGTATTAACCCTGATTGGGTTGTACCCCATATAGGCTACCCCACTAGAGCCTACACAACACAGAAAATAACAATTTGACAAACGGTTGTGCCAAATGTGCGATGCCGACCTTGTGCGCACGTGATGTTGCCGTGTAATTCAGCTTCGCCAAAATTTGATGGACAACATTTGCCCATCCCTGCAAAACTTCATCAACCAAGTCGCCAACACTTTCAGGTCGGCGTCCGCAAGTCGGTGTCACATCGTCGAACAACTTCGTCGGTGGCCAAATCCACTTCGTTGTCCTATGCCGTGGCCGGCTTCGTTGAAGTCGACTCCGTTGTGGTCGACTTCCCCGAAGTCGACTAACCAACAAGCTGACTATCCAAGTGGCTTGCTCTTCCAAGTCGGCTAACCAAATCGACTTGGCCGACCACTCAACTCCGCCGTTCCTAAAAGTCGGCTCCGCCGTTCGTAGAAGTTGGCTTTGCAATGTTCGGCTTCACCGAAGTCCGCTAACCATCAAAGTCGGCTCCGCCGAAGTCAGCTCTACTGAGGTTGGCCAACCAAGCCGACTTGCCCCTCTAAGTCAATGCCGACCACGACGCGTAGCCGACTGCACACCGTAGACGTCGGTCAGTGACGTCGGCTTTACCCAAGCGAGGGCGAAGACAAATCTCCGATGAACAATAAGAATTGGATACGATTTGGGTACGGATCAAACCTAAAGACCTGGAGGGTTTCGTGTTTATGGTTGATAATTTCCAAAACGCGTCCAGCTTCCCTAAGGGTTTTATTTTCTTAGGCGAGAGTTATATCACCATTCGCGCTATTCTCTGTCAGGTAATGGTGGTGGCTGATCACGTAAAACCACTTAATAGATGCACAAGAACACCCTTTTGACTGACCGTTCGCGAGTTTGTTTCGAGTGTTGTCCAGCCCCTATTTTAGACGAAGTGTTGTTCAACCACTTCATCAGGGCCTGTGCTAGGATTTGGGGCACCCTGAGCCCTCAGGGCAACTTTTGAAAACTTTCCGAAATGCCCTGATTTTTCAGGGCAAAATTCCCTGGCCATCCTGAAATTTCAGGGCACCAGCAGAAATTCATCTGGATGCTTCAGGGCAAAAAAATACAAGACACTAGAGTGGAAGGGAAGGCACGAAAGGAGCAGGTTGTTCAATGGTTTCACTTCTACTGGCTGAGCATAAACTTTGGAGGGGAAGGGGTGGGGACAAAACTAGCACACACACCCCCCAGCCTCCTTCCTCCCCTCTCCCCCTCTTCCCCCTCCACCCCTTCTCCCCTTCCCACGAGTCAGGGCATCCCTCTACATTCACCCTAACGCTTCAGGGCAAAATTTCACTGCCATTCTGAAATTTCAGGGCAAAACAATTGAATTATCCTGACGTCACAGGGTAAATTTCAGCGTCATTCTGAAATTCCAGGGCAAACATAAAACACCGTCCTGAAATCAGGGTAATCAGGATGTTTTGCCCTGATATTGTAGGAAGTGACTTCATATTGTTGTCCAAAAGTTTTTGGGTTGCGAAGCAACCCTATATAATTGGTTTCACTTTTTGGGGATATCATTTCAAGAGTGTTTTCTTAAGCACTCTTTGATGCACCCGCTTGAACTTTTTTGCACCTTGTTCAAGAGAATGTCTCAAATAGTGGATAAAAATCACTCGTGAATGAGATATCCTGAAAGTGAAACCAATTACGTATCATGTTGAAACTGTTGGGAATAATAAGTCTTAAGCGCCTCTGTCGTGTCGGAACTCAGGACACTAGCAAAGCAGTCCGAATCGAAGCATCGCGAGTCAACCCTCGGAGGTTAGGGTAACCGCCTGGAGGTTACGAGAAGGTCAAAGGTCAGCGACCTTTGACTTGACAAATACAGCGCGACAGCAAGGACACACAACTGACTCGACATTGAGCAGTTGCCCGAGTCGCACTGTATCGAATCGCAACAGTAAAACGGTTTTAACTTATCTATTCGTATTCCTTGTACTCTTATATAAACCTTTGTATTTGCTTGTTTAATCAACTTACTTTGCCCTCACATACTAGCGCAAGGTGGTTCAAGTACTTTCATTCAAACGCTTCCGCTACTACAATTCTACTCAGACTTAAACTCTACAAAGATCCTAGGGCACTTCAGCCCAACATGTGTCAGAATATATTTGCTGTCTAGCCTGCAGTGGGGTACTCTGTAATGAGTACAACCCAATTTAGGGCATTGTACTTGTATCCCAACTCTTGCTAGTGAAACTCTCTTCTTCTCTTTCTAAAATCTCTCGATACCTTCCTCCTCACCCTCGAACTCGATCAACTAGGCACCTAAGTTATGGCTTCTAAGCCTACCTCTACTTAAACATTTTGATATGGTATTAGAGCTTAACGCTCCTGGCCTGTGGGCCCACTCGATTCCGCTGCCATATTGTGTGTCATGCGCCCCGTGGCGCGCGACCACCTATTTTTCTTCCCGCCACGCGCTCGGGGCGCGTGGCGGTTTTCTGCCCGCCGTGCGCCCCGAGGCGCGCGGCGGGTACCTACCTCGTCGCGGCGTCTTGGGGGCCCGCGCGCTGGCCCCGACCGTCGCCTCGTCGCGGCGTTTTGGGGGCCCGCACGCAGGTCCCTCCCTTCTCCTCGTCGCGGCACTTTCGGGGCCCGTGCGCCGGCCCCTCCCGTTACCTCATCGCGGCACCTTAGGGGCCTGCGCGCGGTCCCCTCTTGTTGCCCTTCGAGGCACTTTCGGGGACCTGCGCGGCTCCCTCTCACGTCGCCCTTCAGGGCACAATGGGGGCCGCGCCCTTCACCTCCCCTACATCCTACTTTCCGCTGCAACAGCCCCAGGTGCGGCCACCCACGCTGCACCAGCCCCTGGAGCAGCCACAGCCGCCCCAGCAGCAGCCCCTGCAGGAGCCGCCGCAGCAGCAGCAGCAGCTCCAGGAGCAGCCGCCCCAGCAGCAGCCCCTGGAGGAGCCGCCGCAGCAGCAGCAGCAGCCCCAGCAGCAGCAGCCACTGGAGCAGCCGCACCGGCAGGAGCCGCCCCAGCAGCAGCAGCCCCAGGAGCAGCCGCCCCAGCAGCAGCAGCCCCGGGAACTGCCGCCCCAGCAGCAGCTGCCTCTGAAGCGGCCACCCCAGCAGCAGCCACTGGAGCAGCCGCACCAGCAGGAGCCGCCCCAGCAGCAGCAGCCCCGGGAACTGCCGCCCCAGCAGCAGCTGCCTCTGAAGCGGCCACCCCAGCAGCAGCCACTGGAGCAGCCGCACCAGCAGGAGCCGCCCCAGCAGCAGCAGCCCCCGGAACTGCCGCCCCAGCAGCAGCTGCCTCTGAAGCGGCCACCCCAGCAGCAGCAACCTCTGGAGCCGCTGCTACTGCAGCAGCCGCCCCAGCAGCAGCAGTCCCTGGAGCCGCCCCAGCAGCAGCAGCCCCGGGAGCAGCCGCCCCAGCAGCAGCTGCCTCTGGAGCGGCCACCCCAGCAGCAGCAGCACATGGAGCAGCAGCAGCAGCAGCAGCCGCCCCAGCAGCAGCCGCCCCTGGCCCCTGCAGCAGCCGCTCATGGACCAGGTGCAGCAGTGGGGGGTGAGTGTGGGGGTGCTAGTTGTGGGGGTGTCGGTTGTGCGTGCCGTCCCCTCCTCCTCCTCCTCCTTCGTCTCCCACTGCTACAGCTCTCGCTGAGGGGGGTGGATGTGTGGGAGACTGGGGTTTAGGGTTTAAGGGGGGTGGGTGGAGCTAGCGGTATAGCAGCGGGTGTGTGTCGGGGGGTGGGACTGTGTGCGGGAGGATGAGCGGAGGTTGCCAGTCTGTTGTCCGCAGCACCTGTAGTCCGGGCGCTTAGTCCGGTAGCCCAGTGAGTTTGTTGCTGCGCTAGTCGCCCGAGGGTCCGTTGCCCGTCTGCCGCCACTTGAGCCGCGGGGCCTGTTACTCCTGTAGTCCGGGCGCTTAGTCCGGTAGCCACTGTGCTCGCCACTCCTGTTGCCCGTGTGTCTGCAGCTTCAGCCGCCGCCTACTATCTCCTCTCCTCTCACTCTCCCTCCTCCTCCTCACTTGCCCGTTGTGACTACCACTAGCTTTGCTGATAATTGTGCACTTTAACTATTGCTTCTTGAACTTGTGCTCAGAATGTGTGGTGACATTGTGATCCACCCTGAGCTTGTACTGCTTTGCCTGCTCTGCTGATTACACCCCACTTTGGCTATGGGGGTGTGTCAGAATATATTTTCTGTCTAGCCTGCAGTGGGGTACTCTGTAATGAGTACAACCCAATTTAGGGCATTGTACTTGTATCCCAACTCTTGCTAGTGAAACTCTCTTCTTCTCTTTCTAAAATCTCTCGATACCTTCCTCCTCACCCTCGAACTCGATCACCTAGGCACCTAAGTTATGGCTTCTAAGCCTACCTCTACTTAAACATTTTGATAACATGGTATGAGAGCAGTTAGAGTTTTAAAGATTGTTTTCCTTTTAACACTCAATACAAGAAGACATGTCTGCAAGGAAGGAGAGGAGCTCCTCCAACGGCTCTCCAGGCACTACTCCTACTCCACCTCCTGTCTCTGGTCTACAGACAGAGGAAGGGACTACCACGAGACCAGCAGCTGGGTCTACGGAAACGCCCGCAGGCTTCGATCCAAGCATGATGGAAAAGTTCTTCTCCTTCATGTCCTTCTACGAGCAGCACCAGCAAGGAGCACCTGCGCAATCAAACAACAGCAACAACAACAACAACAACGTGACGCCTATGAGTCTCGATGGCTCATCCTACGCACGCGGGATTCAACAACAACAACAACAGCCTACGTTTGCGCCATACGAGCCCCAGCGTGGCTCCGTCAGCTTCATGCCGCAACCGCAACCTGCACCAGGACAAGAAAGGGCATTGGATGCGTTACAAGTTCAATCGCAATTCGCGCATGTCTTAAAACTACAAACGACAAAGCCTTTCGACGGCAAAGATTTCTTCACCTGGTCGTTCGAGTTTGAACTGATGATGGAAGGAGCACAGATTCTCGGCTTCTTCGACGGGTCCCTGCCATATCCAACAAACGGGACGCAATATGAGAAGCAGCAATATACTTATCAATCGATGATGGCGTACACGATACTGCTGAGGAATATCACCCCGACCCAGCAGCAGAACATCAGGACTTACCGAGGCTACGGCAACTCCGCGGAGCTCGCGTACAACCACCTGAAGAACCTGTATCAAGCAACAGACAGCGTAAATCAAAGCAGGTTAATGGCGCAGCTGACAACGATTGAAATGAAACCAGGCGAGAAAGGCATGGCTTATATCAGCCGCTGTCGCGAACTGCGCGACAAGCTTCTTCGATGCGGCGGGTCGATTTCAGAAGACGCCTTTGTCACGGTGGTCATCGGCGGTCTCGGCCCCCACTGGCGCTCCACTCGCGCCATATTACGAGCACACGGGAGGATTTCCGAAGCGGCACTCTGCGCCGAAATTCATGCTGAGCAGCAAGACATGGACCTGCAAGAAGAAAGACACAAGAAGAAAGCATTAGCACCAGAGTTTGCGTTTCACACTCAGCGACGATACAACGGCAACAACAACCGTCAACAACAAGTAAAGACAGTACCTCCGTTCTGCCACATCTGCAAGACTTCGGGCCATCCTCGCACGCACTGCCCGTCTCGTCAGACAACACCACAGCGACAACTCCGGCCTTCAAGCTCCCAAGTTGCTTCAACGCAAGCAAGTCCGACGACCACAATCCAAGCTTCAACGACTTCAACTGGACAACCTGCACAAGGAACAAGAAGCATCGTCAATTGCATGGTGAAGATAACCGATTCGTGCACAACCAAGTCACCACCCCACTACTCACCGGAAGAAGAACTCGACAACAGGACACCTTGCCGTGAATCACTCCAGCCGAATCCGACGTACGCCGCCATCGCTCAAAGCGAACCATCTGGCCAAGACACTTGGTTCTTGGATAGTTGCTGCGGACAACACATGTGCTCCTCCGGGCGCTTCGTTCAACGCGAACATCGACTCCAGCGAGAAGTAGTCATCACGGTCGCCAACAATCAGAACCTGCGCACACGACGACAAGGAGCGGTACAGCTTCAGTCACGAGAAACAAATGTCATATTACACATGTCAAAGGTACTTATCGCGGAGGGACTAGGCTACAACTTACTGAGTGTCAGCCAGTTGATGGCGAAAGGCATCCACTTGGAAGCCGACAGCACCACCCATGAGTTTAAGTTATACCACGGGAAGGGCGGCCTCTACATCGGAAAAGTAGTGTTGAAGAATAACGTCTTCGTCCTCGATTTCGTCCCCGACCTGGGCACTGCAGACAGCGACGCCATCGTCAACTCCACCGACTGGACTCATCCTCCGGATCTTGATCCCGACTTCAGCCCAGGAGGTTTCTGGTACTCGCACACCATCCTTGAAGCAGAACGAACACGAGCATTAGCAACGATTCAACAAACGACAGCAGCAGAGACAACATCGACAGCAGAAGAGACAACATCGGCAGCAGCAGAACCATCATCGGCAGCAGCAGAACCATCATCGAAAGCAGCAGGACCAACGACACCAGTCATCGAAACACCACCACCCGCACAACAGCTGAACCCGACTCAACGAGAAGTCCACCGAAGCGCAAACATCGTCGCCAACTTCTACTCCAACTCTGACGCGTATCAACGCTCACCCGGACATCGCGCTCCTGAAGACATCTGGCACGCACGCACAGGACATCCAAGCAATACGGTGTTAAACAACACGATACGAGCAGGAGTTCTAGACAAGGATTCGCTACTACTACTCGACGGCAGAGAACTTCAACGTGCACGAGGGACTTGCCTCATCTGCCCCGAAGCCGACTTACCCCATCGACCGTTTTCCTCTCACCACAACCCGAGCGCACCTGCATACGCACCACTCGAGAAAGTTTACAGCGACATCCTCTACAATCGAGAACCAGGACAAGTCACCTACAATTACACGATCACCTTCATCGACGCCGCCACTCGATACGTCTGGCATCGCAACCTACCCAGCCGCGACATGGCACTCGCAGCATTCGCCGCTTGGCTACCGGTAGCAGAGAGGGAATCAGGAACACAACTGAAAAGCTTCCAGTCAGACGGAGGAGGAGAGTACACCTCTCAGCGCTTCAAGCAGTACCTGGCGGAAAGAGGGATCAAGCAACTCCTCTCCCTTCCCTACGCACATCAGCAGCAAGGAGTAGCAGAAAGAATGAACAGGACTCTGCAAAACAGCATGCGCAAACTGCTACGTGGCATGCGGCTACCCAACCACCAGTGGCCTGCAGCAATGGACCACGCTGTCATGCTGCACAACTTGTTGTCGTCGTCGTCACTCCCGAACAACGCCTCACCGCATCTGCTGTGGACAGGGAAGCTGGGCAGCACAAAAATGTTACGAGTTTTCGGATGCATGGTACAGTACAGACCCCCAGAAGCACGAGCGGGAAGATTTTCACAACGGGCACAGTGGGGACTACACCTCGGCATCGAGAAACATTACAACGCGTGGAAAATCTTCGACGTCCACACAAAGGAAACAGTAGCAGCACGTGATGTGATCTTCTACGAGCGACTCACCCTTCAGACGTACCTCGTCAACTTGTACGAGAATCGGGACCTCACAGGTGGCTTTCGTGGTGACCGAGCCTTCGCCTCAGCAGCGGACGAAGCAGACTGGGATGAACAGAACGTCGACAACGCATCGGAAGAAGCCGGACCTCTCCCGTACTGCTCCGTCGACGTGCCCATGGACGAAGAAAATCCTTGCGACAGTAACAACGCCGAAGTCTTCTATCACTTCGCCGACAACGGTTACGTAACACCTGCGACAGTCAACACAAATGAAGCAGAAAGGATAGGGCCAAATTTCATACCCGATCCAGAAGCAGGAGACGAAGCAGCTTATCCAGAGGATACAACACTCCCCCGATACTCACAGACTGGGCTGCAAATCCTTGGTCTCGTCACCGCAGTCCACGGGAACACAGGCAGCACGCTTCCTAAAGAGCCTGCGACGGTTCAGCAGGCTCTGGGGGGGGAACACAGGGAGAAATGGCGTGAAGCCATGGACAGGGAATTAAAAGCATTAGAGGAACGCAACACCTGGAAGGTCGTTCCCGCAAGTGTGGCACGGAACAAGACCATTCTCACCGGGAAATGGGTCTTCCGCATCAAGACGAAAGCTGACGGCACAATCGAGAAGTTCAAAGCACGCTGGGTCGTGCGTAGATTCGACCAGGAGCAAGGACGAGACTTCACCGAAACATTCGCCCCAGTCAGTCGACATACCTCTCTCCGAATCCTTCTCGCCGTCGCCGCCATGAAGAAGAAGAAGCTGCGACAAATCGATGTTGCCAACGCATTCCTCTACGCACCCGTCGACGCCGAAATCTTCGTCGAACTCCCACACGGCACTCACGGAAATCCTAATCAGATCTGCCAACTACTGAAATCGCTCTACGAATCAAACAAGCCCCGCGACTGTGGCAACAGCACCTACACACCCGCCTCACTCGCATCGGATTCCGCCAACTGCCTCACGACCAAGGAATGTACCGCCTCACCAAAGGCGCAGACTACATTCTACTGATCGTCTATGTCGACGACTTGCTCTACATCGGCTCCACCGACGACGTCACCACCTGGTTCGAAGGGGAGCTGCAGAAAGACCTCACGCTCACGGTCTCTTCTACCGTGACCCAGTACCTCGGGCTCAACATCCGCGAAGAAGAAAATGCGATCTACCTAAGCGCCGAGAAATACGCCGACACCATCGCCAAACGTTTTTCACTCACACCTACCGCCATCGCCACACCATACCGCTACATGGCAGGAAACGACAAGGGAAATTCCGCTCCACTCAAAGCTGCCGGAATACGAGACTACCAAAGGAAACTGGGCTGCCTTCTCTTCGCAGCTGTCACCTGTCGCCCGGATCTATCCTACTCCGCAAGCCAAATCGCCACCTATCTCAAGAAATCCGAAGCAAAGCATCTGGCGGAGCTCGATCGCGCACTACACTACTTCGTGAGCACACCGACGATCGGCCTGACTTACTACAAAGGCGAAGCTACGACGACGAAACTAATCGGCTACGTCGATGCTGACCATGCCGGCGATTCTGATAACAGGCGCTCTCGCACTGGCTACGTCTATCGTCTCGAGCCTATCGGACCTATCTCCTGGCAGTCGAGTAAGCAGGAACTAATCGCTCTCTCTTCAGCTGAAGCAGAATATATCGCCCTCTGTTCAGCCACCAAGGAAGGACTCTACCTTCGCGAGCTGCTGGAAGAAGCAAAGTTAGCCGAGTTACCCAACTTCACCCTATTCTGTGACAACCAATCTGCAATTCGCATCGCCAACAAAAGCGGATTCGCGAACAGAACGAAGCATATCGCTCTGCGATACTTCTTCGTGAAGGACGAGATCGAGAAAAGGAAACTCGAATTATCCTACTGTCCCACGTCCGAGATGGCAGCCGATTATTTGACCAAGAAGCTCGGAAAACATAAGTTCGAGTACTGCATGATGCTGACCGGACAAGGCCACGTCACCATCAGCGACACTCCAGAAGCGAAGGGGAGTGTTGGGAATAATAAGTCTTAAGCGCCTCTGTCGTGTCGAAACTCAGGACACTAGCGAAGCAGTCCGAATCGAAGCATCGCGAGTCAACCCTCGGAGGTTAGGGTAACCGCCTGGAGGTTACGAGAAGGTCAAAGGTCAGCGACCTTTGACTTGACAAATACAGCGCGACAGCAAGGACACACAACTGACTCGACATTGAGCAGTTGCCCGAGTCGCACTGTATCGAATCGCAACAGTAAACGGTTTTAACTTATCTATTCGTATTCCTTGTACTCTTATATAAACCTTTGTATTTGCTTGTTTAATCAACTTACTTTGCCCTCACATACTAGCGCAAGGTGGTTCAAGTACTTTCATTCAAACGCTTCCGCTACTACAATTCTACTCAGACTTAAACTCTACAAAGATCCTAGGGCACTTCAGCCCAACAGAAACCATGATTTTGTTCCGACCGTCCCAGCATCGCCGATTAATACGGCGGATGGTACCGTATTCTCCCGGACATAACACCCTAGGGTATAGCTAAAAATACAGGGAAAAAATGGGGGGGGTCTCCTCATAGGAAAAAAATACATAATACCCGGGTCTTTACATATGGCATATTTTAGTGTTAGTGTTTTTTTAATTAGTCAATGTGGGTGTTTTGCTGGTCGTTTTAGCATCACTGCCTGAGGCGCGAATGTGAGTTTCGGCCTCGAACTTCATCGCCCCCACGAAAATGGCATGTGGCACCTCTCTTGCCACTTGCAACGGAAGATTCACCTGCTCGTGGCGACAGTGAAATAGTGGGAGGGGCAAATCTCGGCAGATTGCCTTTGAATGTACCGCGAAATTTCATCGAGGGAGAAATTCACACGATATTCTTCCGTATTGCAGCTACTCGTTAACGACTATAATAATGAATCCGTAAGAAAAGGGGGGTGTTATAGAAAATCAGCCAAAAAGGGGGGTATAGTAGAAACGAGGTCTATCATAACACCCACCCCGCACAAGCTACCCGGGGGTGTACAATTATGTCAGAATGAGGAATGGATGTTCCATTGATGTTGGTTGGGGTACATATAACAAACCCTAACTTCTGTACCCCCTAAGACAAACCTCACTACAGGCTACAACATTTGACACACCCCCATAGCCTAAGTGAGGGGTGTCTAGCAAAAACAAAAAAAAGAGTACGGTCACAAGACCAGTCCAAAAGAAAACAAAGCTCAGGGTGGATCACAACGTCACCACACACTCTGAGCACAAGCAACAGTGGCCACAAGGCCAGTCCAAGAGATCACAAGTATATATAGTAAGTGTACAGACGAAGCAGGCAATAAACTCAAGTCTACGCATGACTAGAACCTGTGTCAACAAGGCCTAACTGCACACAACACCTCTGGTGGTCACAAGGCGGAAGCGCCTTGGTGAAGATGTCTGCAGTGTTGGCCTCGGACTCCACAAACTCGAAGCGAGCCTGTCCACGCCTCTGCAACTCTCGCAGAAGAAAGTACCTGACGTGAATGTGCTTCACTCTGCTCTCCAGTCGCGGCTCACGACAGAGGAGGATCGACGCCTTGTTGTCAGTAAACAAGGTCGGTGCAGAGCTCGGCCGCTCACCAAGGTCGGCGAGCAAGAAGGTCAACCACCGCAACTCCTGTGCCGCCATGGCACCAGCGTAAATCTCAGCCTCAGCTGTAGAGGTCGAGACAGAAGAGGAGCGCGTGGAACGCCAGGAAACAGCTCCAGAACCCAGACTGAAACAGTACCCCTGAGTAGACCTGTGAGTCTCAGCGTCGTCAGCGTAAGAGGAGTCACAGTGACCAGTGAGTACGACAGACTGCTGCCCTCCAAGAACTAGCCCCACGCCTGATGTAGTCGCTAGGTACTTCGCCACCCTCACAGCTGCCGTCCAGTGAACAGGACGGTGTCTCCCTGGCGCAACAAAGCGCGCAAGGATGCTGAGAGGGAAGGCGAGGTCCGGGCGAGTACAAGTCATCACGTACATGAGGCAACCCACAAGCTCTGCATAGGGACCACTAGGCTCAAACGGCTCGTCAGGAAAGGGACCAGTGAGTCTGTGGTCAACAGCTAGAGGTGTGCGCTGTACGGTGGAGTGCTGAAGCCCGAACCGCTGAAGGACCTGCTGCACCATGTGTGACTGTGAGAGTGTAATGGTGCGAGCGGCTCTGTCCCTGGTGATCTGCAGGCCAAGGTAGTGGCGCAGCTCACCAAGATCAGTGCACGTGTGTCTCTTCTGCAGTTCGGACTTCACGTCTGCCAAAGCAACCCTGTCCGAAGTGGCGAAAACGAGGTCGTCGACGTAGACCAGAACAAAGAACGGTGTGGAGCCACGACGAACGAACAGCGACGGGTCGGCAGAAGACGGCTGGAACCCAAGGTCAGAGAGGGTAGAACGCAGAGTGTCGTGCCACTCACGAGGGGCCTGGCAAAGACTGTAAACAGGTCGCCTCAGCCTCCACTGGGTCCCAGGAGGGAAAGTGCCAGTGAAGGCCGAGGGACGACGCAACCAGACCTCCTCGTGTAGACTGCCCTGAAGGAAAGCAGTGGAGAAGTCAAGAGAGTGTAACTCGTAGTCTCTCTGTGCTGCTACGTGTAGTAACACCCGAAGAGTGGTCATCTTCGGGGTAGGTGCGAAGGTCTGAAAGAAGTCAACTCCCTCGCGCTGACTGAAACCTCTAGCCACGTAGCGCGCCTTGAAGACCGGGGGAGATCCCGGTGGCCGCTTCACCCTGTAGATCCACATGCCGTCGACTACGTTCGCCCCAGGGGGGGGAACCTCATCGACGTAGGTGCCTGTGGATCTGTAGGAGGCCATCTCTGCGTCCATGGCAGCTCTCCACTGAGAGGCCCAAGGCCCTGACACTGCCTCAGCGTAAGTGCAAGGAGTCGGAATGTCAAGGGCGTCGGGGTCACCCTCAGGGGCGAGGAGCATGGCACAGAGATGAGGGGAAGCGGCCGCCAGGAACTCTAGCTCAAACTGCCTGTCCTCTAGGGCGTCACAGCCAAGGGCAGACACACCCCTGACGACCAGAGGACTGGTAGGAGGAGCAGTCACAAGCGTGGTGGCGTAGTCAAGGCGGCGGGTAGAGGCAAAGTCAGTACCCGCGGCAGTAAGAGCGGACACAGAGGACACAGAGACACGAGGGTGAGTAACAAGAGAGGCGAGAACACGAGAGAGAACAGGACGGTACATGCGGTAGTAGTCAGTGACAGGAGTAGGGAGCGACACAGTGAGGGCCGACTCAGGAGGAGACGGAAGCACAGACTGAGACGGACGAGGTGGACTAGAAAGAAGGAAGGCAGTACGAAGGTCAGTGAAGGGAACAGGAGACGAGGGACGAGCACGAGGGGAGCGACGAGTAGCCCAAGAACGAGACGGAGGAGAAGAGGACAAGGGCGGAGAACTGGGGAAAACAGCGGGGGAGGAGTCAGGAGGAGGAAACGTGGGACCGTAGACAGGAGGAGAGGCGGAGGAGGGAGGAGAAGGGGAGGGGAGACCAAGGATCCGAAGACCCGAGACAGGAGGAGGAAGTGGCTGCTGCTGCTGCGGCTGCGACTGCTGCTGCTGCGGGTCCAGCTGCTGCTGCTGCTCCTGCGGCTCCAGCTGCTGCTGCTGCTCCTCCAGCCGCTGTAACTCCCTCTCCTCTCTCTCCAACGCCAGCTGCTCATCACGGGCACGGCGAACACGAGCCTGGTGCCTAGTCGGGTAGGGGTGGGGGGGTGGAGTAGTGTCCGAAGCAGCGGCAGCTCCAGAGTCCACCCCAGAAGAACTAGGCGCACCACCCCCAGAGGCAGCACTAACACCAGCTCCAGACCCACGCTCACCTGAACCCGAAGGAGGCGCACCCTCACCCCCAGACGCAGCACCCCCAGTGTCCGCGCGGCCAGCACCAGCTCCCGGACGACAAGAGTCCTCTGCACCCACCGGGTCAGCTCCAACTCCAGAACCAGAAACTCCAGCTCCAACCCCAGCTCCAACTCCAGCACCCCTAGAACCAGAAACTCCAGTGCCAACTCCAGCTCCAACTCCAGCACCCCCAGAACCAAAAGCCGGTACAGGAACAGGCGCCGCACCAACCTCTCGAGAGCTAGCACCAGCGGCACGCTGCGAGGAGGACTGTGGGGAGGGAGGCTGTACCGGAGGGGCTACCGAAGGAGGAGGGGTAGCCTGGGACACACCTGACGGGGCTGGACCAGGGGGGGGAGGCTGTACCGGGGGAGCAGGAGGGGGAACGGCAGTCAGGAAGAGGGGGGGAGGAGGAACCGGGAGACCTCGACTGGGGTACCTGACGTAGTACGGAGTGGACTCCTCGAAACGGACGTCACGGGAGTCAAAGAACCGGTGAGAGGGAGGGTGGTAAAAGGTGAAGTCAGAGGAGTCCTCAGGGAAACCAAGGAAGACACAGGGGACGGCACGAGGCGAGAGCTTGTCCGCGGAGGTGTCGCGGACAAGAGCCAAGCACCCCCAAACACGAAACCGCGACGCAACACCAGGGGACCCTGTCCAAAGACTGGTCGGTGAAACCTCTGGTCGAGAGACACGTGGCCAGAGGTTCAGCTGGTGCGCGGCGTACCTGACCGCGTAGGGCCACAGAAAATGGGGGGCACAGGCGTGAGTCAGGGAGGTGCGGGCGATCTCCATGACCAGGCCTATGCGGCGCTCAGCAACCCCATTCTGCTGTGGGGACTCTGGAAGCGTCCAGGACTGACGAATGCCCTGCTCGCGACAGAATCCAGCGAGAATGCCGGAGCGAAACTCACCCCCACGGTCGGAGTGGAGACAGCTGACACGACGACCACGAGTGTCCTCAGTGGTGAGCAACCACCTGATCAGCGTAGAAGTCACCTCAGACTTCTTCGCCAGAGGGAACACTGTGGTGTAGCGGGAGAAGTCGTCAACGACCACCAGAAAGTAACGCTCACGCTCAGGGCCTAGACGAGGGGCTGGGCCCCAGACGTCCAAGTGAAGCGTCTCAAAAGGCTCGGTGGCCGGACGAAGGGAGGAGGAGTGAGGGGTGGCGCGCAGCCTACCCTCGACGCAGGGACGACACGGCGGCGCAGGCGAAGGCGGCAGCGACGGCAAGACACGTGGGAGGCCTAGGACAAGACGCTGACTAGACATAGCGCGCAGACGTGGAAGGGACGGGTGCCCCATCCGGTGGTGCCACAGAACGGTGGGGTGGGCAAGCGACCGGCAGGAGCACGACGCAGCGACTGGAACAGACGTAGGAACCTGACACGACACAGACACCTGGGGGGACGTAGCAACCTGGTGAGACGCGGGGACCCGAACGGGGGGGGGAACCGGGGGCAGTGGCAGTAGGGGGGGCTGCTGGTGCGGCCGCTGGTGCTGCTGCTGCTGCTGCTGCGGCTGCGGCTGCTGCTGCTGCTGCGGCTGCTGCTGCGGCGCACGCGGGCCAGTGTGAAGAGTGTAGAGACCCGAGCCCGGCTCAGTAGTAAAGGTAGCAAGAGGCTGGTAAGAGTCTCCGTCAACACACACCGCAGTCTCTCCAGAAGGCTCAAACCACACACCCACGTGCTGACTCACGAGGGGTCGCACGCCCACCAAGTTCCGGGAGAACGAGGGGACGTGAAACCCAGTGAGAGACCCGGAGGGAGCAGCAGGACACGGTAAAGTGGTAGTGTGACGTGCAGTGACTCGTCCCATAGTGGGATCAGCCAACGCTACAGAAACAGGCGCAGGAAGTGGTGTAAGTGTCGTGCTGTTCCGGAAGAAGCAGTGGGAGGCTCCAGAGTCCAGTGTGAACGACAGCGAAGCTGAGGTAGTCGCTGGTCTAGAGTCTACACAAGTACCTACACTAGCAACAGGCAACTGAGCAAGACTAGCACCTAAGCTAACAACACCAGAGTAAACAGAGTCAGAAACACTAGAGTCAACAACAGCATACATAGCATGAGGAGCACTAATCAGATCAACTAACTGCTCAGCAGACATGCCCCACAGAGCGGAGCCGTAGCGCTGAACCAGAGGAAGCCAGTCAGGAGCAGGACCGCCAACCCCGTAGGTCAACCGGACCGTGTCAGTGAGCTGAGCAAAGCACTGACCAGGGGGGTGAAAGCGGCCACAAGGGTGGCCCCGACGAGGACCTGTCTGAACCTGGTAGGGGCAGGGAGGGTAAGCAGCACCGCGCTGGGGCTGACGCAGCCCCGACCCCGGAGCCAGCTGCTGACGCTGCTGCTGCTGAGGCTGCTGGGAGGAAAGGGGCTGCTGCTGCTGCTGAAGGTGCTGCTGACGCTGAGCCTGGTACCACGCCGCTGCTCCACCTAGCGGGGCCGGCAGTACAGGAGGCGACTGACGAGCTCGAGGGTCGCCGCCACCAGCAGGTGCAGTGGAGTCACCAGCCGCTGCACGAGGGGTCTCTCCAGACGCTGCACTCCCACCACCGCCAGTCGCAACAGCACCCCCACTACCTCCGCTACCTCCGCCTCCACCTCCACCGGAACCACCTTTCTTGCCCCCCCTGCCGCGGGACCGCGACGCAGTCGTAACAGCAGCAGCCACTTCCTCCTCCTGTCTCGGGTCTTCGGATCCTTGGTCTCCCCTCCCCTTCTCCTCCCTCCTCCGCCTCTCCTCCTGTCTACGGTCCCACGTTTCCTCCTCCTGACTCCTCCCCCGCTGTTTTCCCCAGTTCTCCGCCCTTGTCCTCTTCTCCTCCGTCTCGTTCTTGGGCTACTCGTCGCTCCCCTCGTGCTCGTCCCTCGTCTCCTGTTCCCTTCACTGACCTTCGTACTGCCTTCCTTCTTTCTAGTCCACCTCGTCTGTCTCAGTCTGTGCTTCCGTCTCCTCCTGAGTCGGCCCTCACTGTGTCGCTCCCTACTCCTGTCACTGACTACTACCGCATGTACCGTCCTGTTCTCTCTCGTGTTCTCGCCTCTCTTGTTACTCACCCTCGTGTCTCTGTGTCCTCTGTGTCCGCTCTTACTGCCGCGGTTACTGACTTTGCCTCTACCCGCCGCCTTGACTACGCCACCACGCTTGTGACTGCTCCTCCTACCAGTCCTCTGGTCGTCGGGGGTGTGTCTGCCCTTGGCTGTGACGCCCTAGAGGACAGGCAGTTTGAGCTAGAGTTCCTGGCGGCCGCTTCCCCTCATCTCTGTGCCATGCTCCTCGCCCCTGAGGGTGACCCCGACGCCCTTGACATTCCGACTCCTCGCACTTACGCTGAGGCAGTGTCAGGGCCTTGGGCCTCTCAGTGGAGAGCTGCCATGGACGCAGAGATGAGGGGAAGCGGCCGCCAGGAACTCTAGCTCAAACTGCCTGTCCTTTAGGGCGTCACAGCCAAGGGCAGACAAATTATGGGGGGATGTTTTGTCCGGGAGTATACGGTACGATCGAACATGGCACCAAATTGAGCGAATGCATTTGTACAAATGATCACGGTATGAAGTGTGGTGCGGAGGCTTCAAGAGATGTTAAACTATCAATGTAGCAACAGAGATTGATGGGGCCATTGAAACAGCGAATACACACTGCCCCAATGACGATGACCTCTAGTTGCATACACGATGCAATGTAACACCTTGCCTTGAAACACACACACCTCACAAACACGAAATGCACAACGTCACAAAAGTTGTGAAGACATCAAAATGGATGCTTAATATGCACCAATGCTGCAGCTGAGGTTGATGGGGTCGTTGACACAGTGAAACACACTGCCCCAACGACGATGACAACCTCAACTGCTAACAAGATGCATACCAGCACCACACCTTGAAATAATCACAACCAACCAACTGACAAACACACAAGCACACATACCCACGCACGGACGATACACGCACACACACACATGCACTGACACACATATATATACACACGCATACATACAATGAGGAGAGAGCAAACAAGCATGACAAAGAGTCAGACACTAACACACACGCACACACTGACACACACACATGCAAACAAGCACAGATACAAACAGCCACCGGTGATAAACACCAACCATCACCAATGGAGTTCAGTTACCATTCATAAATCATCGCTAGCCTATCCCCTCTTTACCCTCCCTACACCCCTCCTTCCCTCCTTCCCTCATCTCCCTCCCACCCCCTCCCCCATCTCCCTTCTCCGCCAAACAAAATTCAAGAATGCAGCTCACACGCCCTGCACAAAGCAAAAACAGAGAATGTTCACACACTGTGTACAAAGAAGCACTAAAACATATAGTGTAACTTACGAAGAGGCCAAGCAGGAAATGCAACTCACCCGTAGAAAGCAAAAACAAAGAGTACACTTCACATCATTGCACATGAAAACAAAAACAGAAAACGCAGCTCACGCATGCACTAGAAACGAAATAAGAACAATAGAAAATGGTGTTGAAGAACGCATAGATCAATAAAAGACAGCAATTAGACTTTCACAACTCACGGTGCTAATTTGTAACAAGTCGTGGCACCACAGATACTACACCGGAATGATGCAATACCTTGCAGCTACCCTCGCGTTCAGCTTCTCAATCACATTTGCACTCAATCACACACGCACAAATACTCTCAACTTTATTAGACACTCACAGAAACAAACATTTAAATCTACACGCTCATTCTTGCACAAACCCAAACACTTATGATCGTTCTCATTCACAATAACACTCACACAAAAACTTACACGTGCATGCAAACACACTCGCACGCACCCTTGCAATAACACTCGCACTTGCTCTCGCACTCACTCTGGCACACACAGTGGCACGCACTCTCATCCTCGCGCGCACACCCTCTCATCCTGGCGCTTTCTCATGCGCTCTCTCACGCACTCTCTCACGCGCACTCTCACACGCACTCTTTCGCGCTCTCTCATGCGCACTCTCACGTGCACCCTCACGTGCTCTCCCACGTTCTCTCTCACGCGCACTCTCAGGCGCATTCTCACACGCTCACTCACACGCTCTCACGCTCTCTCACACGCACCCTCACGTGCTCTCTAACGCGCACTCTCACAAGTCTCCCATGCGTCTCCCACATGCACTCTCATGCGCACTCTTGTGCGCTCTCTCACGCACTTGCCCACGCGCCCTCTCAAGCGCTTGCGCACGTGCTCTCTCACGCGCTCTCCCACGCACTCTCTCACGTGCACTCTCACGCGCACTCTCAAGCGCACACTTTTGTGCTCTCTCACGCGCACTCTCGCGTGCACTCTCACTCACGCTCTCTCACGTTCTCTCTCACACGCACTCTCACGCGCTCTCTCACGCGCACTCTCACGCGCATTCTCACACGCTCTCTCTCACGCTCTCTCACACGCACTCTCACACGTACCCTCACGTGCTCTCTAACATGCACTCTCACGAGTCTCCCATGCGTCTCCCACATGCACTCTCACGCGCACTCTCGTGCGCTCTCTCACGCGCACTCTTGTGCGCTCTCTCACGCACTTGCGCATGCGCTCTCTCACACGCTTGCGCACGCGCTCTCTCACGCACTCTCTCACGAGCACTCTCACGCGCTCTCTCACGTTCACTCACACGCACTCTCACGCGCTCTCTCACGCGCACTCTCACGCGCATTCTCACATGCTCTCTCACACGCTCTCTCACATGCTCTCTCACACGCTCTCTCACATGCTCTCTCACGCTCTCACACGCACCCTCACGCGCTCTCTCACGCGCCCTCTCACGCACACTCTCACACGCACTCTCACACTCACTCTCACGCGCTCCCTCTCGCGCACTCTCACGCGCAATCTCACACGCTCTCTCACGCGCACTCTCACGTGCACCCTCACGTGCTCTCTAACGCGCACCCTCACAAGTCTCTCACGCGTCTCCCACGTGCACTCTCACGCGCCCTCTCACGCACTCTCACGCGCACTCTCACGCGCACCCTCGCGCGCACTCTCACGCGCATTCTCACACGCTCTCTCTCACGCTCTCTCACACGCACTCTCACACGCACCCTCACGTGCTCTCTAACATGCACTCTTACGAGTCTCCCATGCGTCTCCCACATGCACTCTCACGCGCACTCTCGTGCGCTCTCTCACGCGCACTCTTGTGCGCTCTCTCACGCACTTGCGCACGCGCTCTCTCACACGCTTGCGCACGCGCTCTCTCACGCACTCTCTCACGAGCACTCTCACGCGCTCTCTCACGTTCTCTCACACGCACTCTCACGCGCTCTCTCACGCGCACTCTCACGCGCATTCTCACATGCTCTCTCACACGCTCTCTCACATGCTCTCTCACGCTCTCACACGCACCCTCACGCGCTCTCTCACGCGCCCTCTCACGCACACTCTCACACGCACTCTCACACGCACTCTCACACTCACTCTCACGCGCTCCCTCTCGCGCACTCTCACGCGCAATCTCACACGCTCTCTCACGCGCACTCTCACGTGCACCCTCACGTGCTCTCTAACGCGCACCCTCACAAGTCTTTCACGCGTCTCCCACGTGCACTCTCACGCGCCCTCTCACGCACTCTCACGCGCACTCTCACGCGCACCCTCACGCGCACTCTCACGCGCATTCTCACACGCTCTCTCTCACGCTCTCTCACACGCACTCTCACACGCACCCTCACGTGCTCTCTAACATGCACTCTCACGAGTCTCCTATGCGTCTCCCACATGCACTCTCACGCGCACTCTCGTGCGCTCTCTCACGCGCACTCTTGTGCGCTCTCTCACGCACTTGCGCACGCGCTCTCTCACGCACTCTCTCACGAGCACTCTCACGCGCTCTCTCACGTTCTCTCACACGCACTCTCACGCGCTCTCTCACGCGCACTCTCACGCGCATTCTCACATGCTCTCTCACACGCTCTCTCACATGCTCTCTCACACGCTCTCTCACATGCTCTCTCACGCTCTCACACGCACCCTCACGCGCTCTCTCACGCGCCCTCTCACGCACACTCTCACACGCACTCTCACACGCACTCTCACACTCACTCTCACGCGCTCCCTCTCGCGCACTCTCACGCGCAATCTCACACGCTCTCTCACGCGCACTCTCACGTGCACCCTCACGTGCTCTCTAACGCGCACCCTCACAAGTCTCTCACGCGTCTCCCACGTGCACTCTCACGCGCCCTCTCACGCACTCTCACGCGCACTCTCACGCGCACTCTCACGCACACACTCACGCGCTCTCTCACGCGCTCTCGCACACGCTCTCTCCTGCGCTCTCTCACACCCACTCTCACACACACTCTCGTGTGCTCTCTCACGCGCTCTCTCACGCGCACACTCATGCGCACACTCACGTGCCCCTTCACGCGCTCTCTCACGCGCACTCTCACGCGCACCCTCACGCGCTCTCTCACGTTCTCTCTAACGAGCTCTCTCACGCGCACCCTCATACGCACTCTCACACGCTCCCTCACACGCATTCTCACACGCTCTCTCACACGATCTTTCACGCTCCCTAACGCGCACTCTCACGCGCACTCTCATGCGCTCTCTCACGCGCTCTCTCATGCACTTGCGCACGCGCTCCCTCACCCGCTCTCTCACGCGCCCCCTCACGCGCTCTCTCATGCGCACTCTCACGTGCTCTCTCACGCGCACTCTCACGTGCTCCCTCACGCGCTCTCTCACGCGCTATCTCACGCGCTCTCTCATGCGCACTCTCACGCGCACACTCATGTGCACTCTCACGCACACACTCACGCGCACTCTTACGCGCACACTCACGCGCTCTCTCACGCGCACACTCACGCACTCTCTCACGCGCTCTCTCCCCACTCTCTCACGCGCACTCACGCGCTCTCTCACGCGCAATCTCACTCGCTCTCTCACGCGCACTCTCACGCGCTCTCTCACGCGCACTCTCCTGCGCGTTCGCTCCCTTGCACACGCTCTCCCTCGCTCTTCGTCTCTCCCCTTCTTCAAATGAAAGTGCAATGCAAGAGGAGACCAATGACACACAAAATTTACGAAGGAGCAAAAATTAAGCCAGGAAATATCAGAGGCGGAAGGGTGGATGAAAGGACCGGGAACGCACCTGATAACAATGGTGCCTCAGAAAACAACCCGCGCTGGCGCACCAACCCGCGCTCGTGCACCAGCCCGCGCTCGCGCACCAACCCGCGCTCGCGCACCCACCCGCGCTCGCGCACCAACCCGCGTTCATGCACCAGCCCGCGCTCGCACACCAACCCGCACTCGCACACCAAGTCTCGCTTGCGCTCGTGCACCTGTCGCCGGAGGCGACGGCGGGGAGGGAAGGAGAGGCGATGGCGAGGAGGAGGGAGAGGCGACGGCGGGGAGGAGGGAGAGGCGGCGGCGGGGAGGAGGGAGAGGCGGCGGCGGGGAGGAGGGAGAGGCGACGGCGGGGAGGAGGGAGAGGCGACGGCGGGGAGGAGGGAGAGGCGACGGCGGGGAGGAGGGAGAGGGGACGGCGGGGAGGAGGGAGAGGCGACGGCGGGGAGGAGGGAGAGGCGACGGCGGGGAGGAGGGATACGCGACGGCGGGGAGGAGGGATACGCAACGGCGGGGAGGAGGGAAAGGCGACGGCGGGGAGGAGGGAGAGGCGACGGAGGGGAGGAGGGAGAGGCGACGGCGAGGAGGAGGGAGAGGCGACGGCGGGTAGGAAGGAGAGGCGACGGCGGGTGGGAGGCGACGGCGGGTGGAAGGGAGAGAGGACGGCGTGGTGGGAAAGAAAGGATGGCGGGGTGGAGGTAGAGATTATGACGAGGTGGGTGGTGGGAGAAAGAGGCAAGAGGTGGGTGGGTTTGTCACGTGAAAACACACGCACAAACACGTGACACTGAGTGGGCTGAAAACAACTCACTGTGAACCACACAAAATAGTGCAATGTTACAATACAAAGTATTATCTTTGAGAAAAGAGATCATTGTTCACTATACAAAACAAAAAACGATCAATGTGTCTAGATCTTAACGTATTAGAAACGTCAATTGTTAAGAATCATAAACATCCACGTTGAAATGAATAGATTGAACCATAAAAAACGCTTGCCATATTCCTTGAACGGTAGACCTAGATTTGACGATTTAAAAAACCGCGATTTGTTTTTGTCAACTAAGAATGTAACATCTACGCAACCCTTCCGACGTTAACGTCGAGTCTTGTTTATACCACGAACTGCTGCATATTTTCCCTAAATGTTTTCGCTTCAAAGGTGCAGCTTCCGAAGCGAACTCTGCTTCGGAGACCTCACCAGGAAGTACTTTGGAGATCGTCCGTTCAAGATGTCTGAACGGACGCACAAATGCACGATCGGTCTGCAGTTCGAGGTTCGGTTCGTTCGGTTCGAGGTGCAAGTGTAGGCACTTCCCCACCAACATTGCTAGATTTCTAGCGTACATGCAACAATCCAGGCCGCGACGACGCCGCAAATGCCGCCGCCAAAGCCAATAGCAATGCAGCCGCGAGCATGGATTGTATTCTCCGCCGCACTTTGGCTTGCTGCCTTCGTCTATCCATGCCATGCGCAACCATTCCAATCTGGAGTCGCGATGATCAACGCTACGCAAGGTACCTCCCTCCTCGTACAATGCGCAAGACATGTCGTACTAGGCCGCGCTGCCTGCCAATGAGGTCGGAGGCAGCCATCACTAGTACAGGAAATACCGCAGCAACCCCCCTGTTTGGCTATAGGTACTAACAGCGAGCAATCACCTCCCTCCTCGTAACCTCGCACTGTGTGGTAGTAGTAGCAACCAGCACGCGGTTTGCCGCCCCTGCCACAATGCGACTCAAATAGCACTGATCTCGTGCGGCACGGCACGAGTGCCACGTGCTCTACTCGCGACGATGCTGTTTCAAGGTGATGATGCTTTGAGGGCGGGGATGGGAGAGACCCATCGTCACAAGAGCCTTTCCTCGTTATCCATAGAAGCAGGCTCAGAAAGCAGGGGGCGTTCGGGCACAGCCTGTAGCAATAGCAAAGCTGATCCCCTGACACGTTTCCGGCACAGGCTGTAGCAGTAGCAAAGCTGATCCTCTGACACATTTCTGGCGCAGGTTGTAGAAGCAGCAAAGCTGATCCCCTGACACATTCTGGAGCAGGCTTTATATATCCATCAGTGTCAACGCAGGCCCGCAGGCTGCATCTGCTCTTCACTTTGTGCCATGAATGAGTCGGTGCAGTGTGGCCTAAGCAATGAGTCGGTGGAGTGCGGCCGTAGTGATGAGTCGGTGCAGCGCGGCCTTAGCGATGAGTCGGTGCAGCGCGGCCGTAGAGATGAGTCGGCGCAGCGCGGCCTGAGCGGTGCAGCGCGGCCGTAGAGATGAGTCAGCGCAGCGCGGCCTGAGCGGTGCAGCGCGGCCGTAGAGATGAGTCGGCGCAGCGCGGCCTGAGCGGTGCAGCGCGGCCGTAGTGATGAGTCGGTGCAGCGCGGCCTTTGCGAGCGATGAATTGGTGGTGCAGTACCGCGCTCACTCAAGCAGCTAGCAAGGGCATGACGGAAATCCAGTGAAGCCAAGGAGGGTCGCAGCACTGGGGTGGCACGTAGTAAGGGGCTCGAGAGTGGCTTCGTTGGTTCGATTCTAGGGCCTGCACTGCCTTCGCCAATCTGTCTCGCTGGTGACTGAGCGAGCTGGTGATTGAGCCCTGCCTTCTGACTGGCCCAGCTGGTGATTGAGCCTTGCCTTCTGACTAGCCCAGCTGGTGATTGAGCCCTGCCTTCTGACTGGCCCAGCTGGTGATTGAGCCCTGCCTTCTGACTGGCCCAGCTGGTGATTGAGCCCTGCCTTCTGACTGGACCAGCTGGTGATTGAGCCCTGCCTTCTGACTGGCCCAGCTGGTGATTGAGCCCTGCCTTCTGACTGGCCCAGCTGGTGATTGAGCCCTGCCTCCTGACTGGCCCAGTTGGTGATTGAGCCCTGCCTTCTGACTGGCCCAGCTGGTGACTGAGCCCTGCCTTCTGACTGGCCCAGCTGGTGATTGAGCCCTGCCTTCTGACTGGCCTAGCTGGTGATTGAGCCCTGCCTTCTGACTGGCCCAGCTGGTGATTGAGCCCTGCCTTCTGACTGGCCCAGCTGGTGACTGAGCCCTGCCTTCTGACTGGCCCAGCTGGTGATTGAGCCCTGCCTTCTGACTGGCCTAGCTGGTGATTGAGCCCTGCCTTCTGACTGGCCCAGCTGGTGATTGAGCCCTGCCTTCTGACTGGCCTAGCTGGTGATTGAGCCCTGCCTTCTGACTGGCCCAGCTGGTGATTGAGCCTTGCCTTCTGACTGGCCCAGCTGGTGATTGAGCCCTGCCTTCTGACTGGCCCAGCTGGTGACTGAGCCCTGCCTTCTGACTGGCCCAGCTGGTGATTGAGCCCTGCCTTCTGACTGGCCCAGCTGGTGATCGAGCCCTGCCTTCTGACTGGCCCAGCTGGTGATCCAGCATACTTATGCAAAAAGCAACTCCAACAGGAAGTAGACTCAACCACTATTAATAGTGTTTCTTGACATTCACACTCGGCTGTCAAATGGAAACCGTTGCTTGTCAATACCAATGACTATCCTATCCTTCCGCCAAGTTGTCTTCAATAATGCGAAGCTCTGTGTCGAGGCTTAGCACGCTGGCTTTGACCTCCTTCATCTCCTGCACTCGTGAATCCACCTTCACAGCCGCGCTCAGCTCCTCTTTCCCCACCCATTCCTCCCTGATGACCTGCAGCTCGTTGGCGACGTGTGCCATGCTCGGGCGGGCTGCAGTGCGCTCCACGGTGCAGGAGAGAGCGAGCTGAGCCACACACAGCACAGCATCTGTAGGGGCGTCCATGGTGGGATCCTTGAGGCTTCCCATGTCCCCCGAGGACATGCGCTCAAACGCCTGAGGGAGTGGAGCAGGTGGAGGGGTTGGGAGAAATCACAAGCAGAGTGAGGTGAGCAGACGCTACCTGACTACGGAGGTGTGGAACGAATTTCTTCGAGGCCATCGAGAAGACGCTAGCAAAGTTATTGAGTGGAAGCAGAATGGAACTTACCCATGGAGTCACCTGCAGGCCCTGAGAGGACCACTAGCAAAACCGGACGTGCGTAAGGTGTCCCACAACCAAACGCTGGGCAGCGGACGGGGGTGTTCCCTTGTGCTATTAAGATGACACAATCACAGAAAATAAGAACAGGCCGGTTTCATCAGTGATCGGGTGCTCTGCTTACCCATGTAGTGATCTGCTGACCGTCTCCATCAGTCCCTAAGAATGGTGGGCGTCCTGTGAGGATGACCAACATGAGCATTCCAAAGCTGAAAAGAAAATCACAGCACAGAGGCACAGGATGCAGAGGGAGAGGTGGAGACAGAGGCACTTTAGATGAATCTTGCCAGCTGAATGCATTGAGCACAGGTTCATGGACTCTAGACACATAGTAAATGAAGCTCACTTTCGTACCGCCTCTGCAAATGCCTCCCAAAGGTTTGCAATGATTCTAAGCGGCTGCAACGCTTTCTAAGCGCCTCCTGCGATGCTTTTTAGGAACCCCTGCAACAATCTAGCGGGACTACTCTCATGCTTTTCTTTTCAAGAGACTGGCAATGCTTTGAAGGTATCACTGCAATGCTTTTCAAGGGACAACTGCAATGACTAGGAGGGACTTCTGCAATGCTCTGTAAGGGACTACCACAAAGCTTTCCAATGGACTCCTGCAAGCTTTCCAAGGGTCTCCTGCCTCACCTGTACACATCACTGGCGGTCGTGGCCTTGGACGTGCGGGAGTAGGCCGGATCCACATAGCCCGGTGTGCCCATGATGCGTGTCGTACCCACACTCGTGCCCTCCCCCAGCCTCACCAGCCCAAAGTCTGCAATTTTTGCCTGGTCATTTTTATGAGAGTTGTTGTAGCATGCGAGATAAGGAACAGAGCACGATTTAAATCATATAGGTGTAAGCGTCTACATGACTCGGACACATACTAGCATAGCTTGACCGGAATTATCAAATTTGCGTCCACTATAAGGAAGCAACTCTGACACCAAAAGCTTGCCTGGATGCTATCGGTGATGAGGACATTTGCCTCCACCAAAAGGAAACCAGCCTGATCTATCGCAAGCAAGCTTATGTTGAACACAATGTTGCAAGTGAGAGAATTGATGCATTGAATAATGAGCCAAGAGGCTCTTTAGTACAAACAATGAGCAAGAGAGAGATGAGAGGGAAGCTTACTCTATTGGCCAATAAGTTGGCCAATGGGTGAGCTTGCTTGTGACCCAAGCAACCACAAATGTGTGTTGGTTGGGATTGGTTGAGCTAAGGACCAATCCCAACCAACCACAAAATGTGGTTGGAGGGTACACTAAGCAACCCCCCAATTGATAAAATGTGCTACACTTCTAGCCTATGTATGTTGTATAAAATATGAAATTACAACACAACCCCCCAACATGCATAAGGCTAGAAGGCTAGAATCAAGAGGCGGGAGGAGACTTAGGAGGAGTGAGGCCAAGAAGACGAAGTAGGAAAGAGTGAGCGGCGTGAGGAAGAGCTTTTGTGAAGATGTCGGCAAGGTTGGCCGCCGAGTCAACCTTGTCGAGGCGAAGGTGCCCCGCCTGAACAAGATCGCGAATGAAGAAATGACGGAGCTCAATGTGCTTGGAGCGCCCGTGAAACACAGCATCTTTGGTGAGGTGAATGGTACTAGCATTGTCACACCAAATTGTGGGACAGCGCTGGGGGGCACCAAGTTCCTCAAGAAGGAAGGTGAGCCAGCGGGCCTCTTGCGCAGCCATGGTGGCGGCATACAATTCCGCCTCGCAGGAGGAGAGGGCTGCAGCCGAGGAGCGGGTGGAGCGCCAGCTGATAAGGCCGCTGCCAAGAGAGAAGCCATAGCCCTGGGAGGAGCGACGATCTGGCCGGGAATCAGCCCAGGAGGAGTCACTGTAGCCGCTGAGGAGAGGTGGGGAGGGGCCGCCAAGGGTAAGGACATAGTCCTTGGTGCCACGAAGGTACCGGAGGACACGCTTGGCGGCCTGCCAGTGCTCTTCCGTATGCTTGCCTGCGCCAACAAAACTAGCGAGGACGCTGATGGGGTAGGCAAGGTCAGGGCGAGTGGAGACCATGGCGTACATGAGGGAGCCGATGAGCTCGGGATAAGGATTGGAGGAGGCTGAGGGGGAGGTGGGTTGAGAGAGGTGGTGCCCGACCGAAAGAGGAGTAGGTTGGGCGCCACCGCGGACCATGTCAAACCGCTCCAAGACCTGCTGCAAGTAATGACCCTGGGAGAGAGAAATGGTGCGGGCGGAGCGGTCGCGGGTGATGGTCATGCCCAGGTTATGCTGCAGCTCTCCCAAGTCCTTGCACTTGAGTCGGCTACCCAACTCAGCCTTAACACGTTCCAACTCAGCAAGGTCGGCGGTGAGTAGAATCATGTCATCGACATATACAAGGATGTAGAAGGGGGAGGGGGAGGTGCGGAGGAAGAGGCTGGCGTCGGAGCGGGAGGTGCGAAACCCAAGTTCACCAAGGGTGGCGGCAAGCTTAGCATGCCACTCTCTAGGGGCCTGTCGGAGCCCATACACAGGTCGACGCAACTGCCAGACAGAGTCTGCTGGGAAGGGAAGGTGAAAGCCGGCTGGACGCTCCATGTAGATAAGCTCGCGGAGGACGCCTTGTAGGAAGGCGTTAGAAACGTCCATCGAGTGGATCTCCATATTGAGGCGAGCGGCGAGGTCGAGCACGGCGCGAACAGTAGCAGGCTTGGCAGTAGGGGAGAAGGTATCGAAGAAGTCAAAACCATACCGCTGCGTGAACCCCTTGGCGCAGTAACGAGCCTTATAGACGGGCGGCTCCCCTGGCAGCTGCTTGACGCGAAACACCCACTTTCCTTTCACCACGTTCGTAGGGGCGGGAGGGCGAGGCACATCGACAAAAGAGGAGTTGCCGATAAAGGCCTCCAGCTCCTTGATGATGGCGGCGAGCCATAGCGGAGCGTCAGGGCACGCCATTGCCTCCTCGTACGTGGTAGGAACGAAAATAGAGGGAGCAGAGGAGAAGGCGAAGACAGGTGTGCCGGAGAGATCGAACGTGATGGGTAGAAGCAAGGAGTCATAAAGGTGGAGGTCAAGGAACTCCTCATGGGAGTCCTCAGAGAGGGAGGTGTGGAAGGCGCGGATGACTGCTGGTGCCGCTGCTGGTGCTGCTGGTGGAGGCGTTGCCGGTGCCGGTGCTGGTACTGCTGCTGGTGCCGCTGCTGGTACTGCTGCTGGTGCCGCTGCTGGTGCCGCTGCTGGTGCCGCTGCTGGTCCTGTTACTGGTGCCGATGCCGCTCCCGCTGCTGCTGCCGCTGCTGGTCCTGCTGCTGCTGCGGCTGCTGGCGCTGCTGCTGCTGCTGGAGCCGCTGTTGGAGAGGAGGTGGCTGAGGGGGCTGTTGCATGAGGGGCTTGATGCAGGACAGCCTGGAAGAAGTGACGAAGGAGGGGGGAGAGAGGGGGGAGGGTAGAGGTAGAGAGGGTAACGGGAGGCGGTGCACCAAGGATACCGTCACGTGACCTGGTGTGGGGATACCGGGTGAGTATGGTGCGGGAAGGCGGAGGAGTGGTTAGTGGCGAGGGAGAGGAAGGGGGGGGGGGAGGGGTACTAGGAGAGGAGTGAGCGGGGGAGACAGGGGAAGACAGAGGTTCCGGGTCAAAGATGTCACCGGAAGAGGGAGGGGCACCATGGGACTGGGACGGCGGAGAAGGGGGGGGTGGGAGGATGGGGGGAGGAGGGAGTAGTGGGGGAGGGGTGGTGTCAGACCAGACAAGGGGACGGGTGAGAGGGGGGAGTGGGTCAGTAGATGTGGTAGAGGAGTAGTAGGGAGTGGACTCGTCAAAGACCACATCCCTGCTGCGGATTAGACGACCGGATGGGGGGTGGAGGAAAAGGTAGTCGGGGGAGGAGGGATTATGACCAAGGAAGATGCAAGGAAGGGTACAAGGGGCAAGCTTTCCCATGGAACGGGAGCGGTCAGAGGGGTGAATGAGGACATGTGCCTTAGAGCCCCAGACACGAAGTGAGGAGGCATCAGGCTTGTCCTTCGTCCACAGCTCAGTGGGGGTGATGGAGGGGACAAGTGGGTGAGGGTAAAGGTTAGTAAGGAGGGCGGCATGAAGGAGGGCGTAGCCCCAAAGAGAAGGGGGGCAGGAGGCGTGAACAAGCAGACACCGGGCTGTTTTGGTGATCTCTCGAACACGACTCTCAGCCACGCCGTTCTGTTGTGGGGAGTGAGGGAGGGTGTAAGTCTGAAGGATGCCATGAGACTGACAATAGGAGGAGACTTGGTTGTTAAGAAACTCACCACCTCCATCAGAGTGAAGGCGGCGAACAGGGCGTCCAAAATGGGTGTTTGCCCGCTCGAGCCAGGCGATGATCGCTGCCGGGGCATCCGCCTTCGTTCGAAGGAGAGAGACGGATGAGTACCGACTGTGATCATCAACAAGCACGAGAAGGTAGCGATGGCCCTGGCGAGTGGGAGAGGGATTAGGGCCCCATAGGTCCATGTGAACAAGATCAAGTGGCTGCGCAGCAGCGGAGGGGGAGCTCCGGTGCGGCTGCTGCTTGAGCTTGCTCTGAACGCAGACGGTGCAGGGGGGTGCAGGGGATTTGGGGAGGGGAGGGAGGGAGGAGGGGAGACCGTGGAGGAGACCGGAGGAGACAGAGGAGCGCAGAGTAGCGAAGTTGGGGTGGCCTAGCCTGTGATGGAGGAGGATGGTGGGGTGGGAGAGGGAGCGACAGGAACAGTCAGAGTCAGGAGGGCGGGGGGGGAGGGGTGGGTTAGTGGGAGGAAGGGGAGGGGGGGGGGGGAAGGAGGGGGGGGGAGGCAACTTGGAAGGTGAGGGGGCGGGGAACCCGAAGGGTGTACAGACGGGAGCGAGGACAATAGGGAATACGGGCGAGAAAACGACCTGTGGAGGTTTGGTATAGGTCACAATGGTTAGCACCACCTGGGATGAGAGTGGTGATCATGGCTTGTTGGAGGGACCTTTGGGAGAGGAGGTTAGTACGAAGGGAGGGAATGTGGAGACCGGTGACAGTACCTGAGGGAAAGAGAGGACAGGGAAGGGTGGAGGTGTTGTGACAGGGGATGGAAAAACTGCTATCAGCGCCGAGGAGGGAGGTTGGTGTGGGGAGAGGGCGCAGTGTACCAGCGTCGCGAAGGACAGTGTCAGTGGCTCCACTGTCCAGAACGAAGTCAATGGTGGAAGAAGGTGAGACAGAGTACTGGAACGAAGTTTCATTAGCAGAAGAAGGGTACATGGGAGATGCAACAGATTCAGGTTGACCTAATAAACCAACAAAACCAGAGGAAGGGAAAGCGGTCACACTGCCACCTGCAGACGGCGCCGGGGATGCACCCGAGAGATGGGCTGCAGAGGCAGCACTCCCAGCAGTCCAGGTAGGAAAGTGCTGTTGCTGGGAAACCGGAGGAGGAGGGAGGAGGGGCAGTTGCGGCTGGAGGTCGAGCTGCTGCTGGAGATGCTGGAGCTGCTGCTGGAGCTGAGAGAGGAGAAGCTGCTGCCCATACTGCTGTGACCCCTGCTGCTGATTCCCAAGCAACTGCTGCTGCTGTTGCTGCTGCTGGTGCTGCTGCTGGGGAGGGGCGAGGGCCTGGTGAGCGTGGGTGGAGGAGGGAGGTTCATAGAGGGGAGAGGAACGGACCTCAAGGGGAGTGGGGCGAGGGTTGAGGGCGGACCAGCGAGGAGGGGTGCCGGTGTTGCCACGGGCAAACCACTCATCACTGAGTGCCTTGAAGCACGTCTCAGTGGCATGGGTAGTTTGGCCGCAGCGCTGTCCCTGAGTGGGACCGTAGCGAGGCAGATACTGACAGGGAGGAAAGGCAGCTGCCGTACCACGACCCGCACCACTGCTGCCAGCACCACCGCGACCTACTGATCCCCCTCGTCCACCCCCACGCGCACCACCACGCCCACCCCCACGCCCACCGCCACGGCCACCCCGGCTGCTGCGCGACTGGGCTGCTGCGGCTGTGGAGGAAGAGTGGCGAAGGATCTCAGCTTCGGTGGTGATAATCCACTGAGCGACTTCGGCAGGGGTGTGGTGCTTGGAGATAAGCTGCATGTAAGCAAGCTTGTGAGCGTCGAAGGCAGGTGTGAGGCCCTCGAGGAGGTGGCAGCAGATGACGGTGTCCGGGTACACCACATCGAGTGCTGCAAGGCGCCGAGAAAGGTCTAAGACACGGCGAGTGAAAGCAGCTGCGCCAGAAGTGGAATCCATGGAGAGAGTTCCAAACTCCTGGATAAGGGCGTAAAGAGTGGCAACGTCCTGCCGATCGAAAAGGTCGACCAGCAGTCGCCACAGGTGGGAGGAGGTAGGTGAGAGCTCGCGTTTGAGGGAGGAGGGGATGGTGGCGAGAAGAATGGCAAGCGCACGTCGATCAGCAACCCGCCAGGCAGTAATTTTCGTGGTGTAGTCTGCAAGTTCTGCAGTGTAGGTGTCCAGGTCCTCCTGGTACTTGTTGTAGCGGGCAGCGGCGTCGTCATAGATGCGCCTGTCATCCTCGTAACGCAGTTGCAGGCGCAGGTGCTCTTGGAGATTGGTGCGGTAGGTGCGAATGGCGGTTTCCGAGCTCTACGGGTCGTTCACATTCGGCGCAAAGGCGGGAGGATCACCGGGGGGAGAGGGCTCGGCGCCAGGGTGGGCAGGGGCAGGTCCAGTAGGAGCGGTGGGGGCCGCGGGCTGAAGTCCACCGCCTTCCTGAAAGACAACCGAGCGAAGGTTGTAGCCGCTGACCACAACAGAGGAGAGGAGCACCTCGACGGAATGAGCATAAGAGTGCCAATTAGCAGCGGAGTTGTCAGGCAGCAACTCGAGTGCATCAACAGTGGCAAGGTCGACGGAAGAATCGGACGACGATGCCATAGAGGTGAGGGTGGGTCGAGGCTAGGGCAGGAGGAGGATGGTGTGAGGGTACCGTTGCCAGTGCTGCTGCTGGCCCTGCTGCCCGTGCCGCTGCTGGTTCTGCAGCTGGTGCCGCTGCGGATGCTGCTGCGGGTAGGATGGGAGGAGGAGGAAGGGAGGAGCGGAGGGTGAGGAAGGTGGAGGAGGAGGAGGGCGATGCTATGGGGGATGCAAGGGGGAAGGGTGCTGCTGGTGGTGCCGCTGCAGGTGCTGCTGCTGGTGCTGCTGCAGGTAGGATGGGAGGAGGAGGACGGTGGATGAGGAGGGCGATGCTATGGGGGAGGCAAGGGGGAAGGGTGCTGCTGGTGGTGCCGCTGCTGGTGCTGCTGCTGGTAGGATGGGAGGAGGAAGGGAGGAGCGGAGGGTGGGTTGGGTGGAGGAGAAGGAGGGCGATGCTATGGGGGAGGGGCAGATCTGGGCGCGCGGAGGGCAGATCTGGGCGCGCGGAGGGCAGATCTGGGCGCGCGGAGGGCAGATCTGGGCGCGCGGAGGCCAGATCTGGGCGCGCGGAGGGCTGATCTGGGCGCGCGGAGGGCAGATCTGGGCGCGTGGAGGGCGGATCTGGGCGGGCGGAGTGCAGATCTGGGTGCGGGAGGAGGAGATTTGGTGGCGCGGAATCCAGATCTGGGCGCGGAATGATCAGATCTAGGCGCGGGAGGAGTAGATCTGGTCGCTGGAGGTGCAGATCTGGGCGCTGGAGGTGCAGATCTGGGCGCTGGAGTTGCAGATCTGGGCGCTGGAGGTGCAGATCTGGGCGTTGGAGGTGCAGATCTGGGCGCTGGAGGTGCAGATCTGGGCGCTGGAGGAGGAGATCTGGTGGCGCGGAATCCAGATCTGGGCGCGGAATGATTAGATCTAGGCGCGGGAGGAGTAGATCTGGTCGCTGGAGGTGCAGATCTGGGCGCTGGAGGTGCAGATCTGGGCGCTGGAGTTGCAGATCTGGGCGCTGGAGGTGCAGATCTGGGCGCTGGAGGTGCAGATCTGGGCGCTGGAGTTGCAGATCTGGGCGTTGGAGGTGCAGATCTGGGCGCTGGAGGTGCAGATCTGGGCGCTGGAGGTGCAGATCTGGGCGCTGGAGGTGCAGATCTGGGCGCTGGAGTTGCAGATCTGGGCGTGCCTTGGAGGGCAGCGCCTTAGGGGGCGCACGGGGAGGGAGGACAGCGCCTAAAGGGCGCGTGAAGGGAGGGCAGCTCCGTGGGTGGGGCTAGATCTGAGGAACGGGGAGGAGAGGGTGGCCTAAGGACCGAGGGAGGAAGGCGTGAGCCATTAGCTCATGATACCATGTTGCAAGTGAGAGAATTGATGCATTGAATAATGAGCCAAGAGGCTCTTTAGTACAAACAATGAGCAAGAGAGAGATGAGAGGGAAGCTTACTCTATTGGCCAATAAGTTGGCCAATGGGTGAGCTTGCTTGTGACCCAAGCAACCACAAATGTGTGTTGGTTGGGATTGGTTGAGCTAAGGACCAATCCCAACCAACCACAAAATGTGGTTGGAGGGTACACTAAGCAACCCCCCAATTGATAAAATGTGCTACACTTCTAGCCTATGTATGTTGTATAAAATATGAAATTACAACACACAATGACACTTTATGTTGAAAGAAATGTTTGTGGCAAACCAAATCCAAATGTGTTCAAGTCGCCTTAGGTAAGTGTTAGTTTGGGTTCGCGGCAAACACGTTTGCATTTGCCTTTTGCTCATGTCTACTTTGCTGTACCTTCAGAATTTGGTCACATGATCATAAGCTACTTTATCCAGACTCAAATGCATAGGCAAATAAATGCATAGACCAGTTTCCAACATTTTCCATGGTGTGTGCACCCACCATGGAAATCAGATTGACATCAAAACAATCCACCACAACCAATCTTGCCTGCATGTTCTCGGTGATGAGGACGTTGGCAGGCTTGATGTCGCGATGCACGATGCCAAAGCTGTGGAGGTACTCCAAGCCCCTTGCCATGCCAATTAAAATGTCCAGCCGCTGCTTCAGAGTCAGAGGGCGTTCGGCATCTGCAAGGAGTCAGTGCGAGCAAATGAGAGGAAGGGCATAGGTGGCAGATGATAAGTGCCAGAAGGTAAGTGGCAGAGGAGGAGTGGCGTTCTGCCTCTGCAATGAATAAGTGGCAGACAAGGATTGGCAGAGGTGAGTGGCATCAGATGAGTGGCAGATCAAGAGTGGCCGAGGGCAGGCTACATCTCAAGGATGCATAGTACAGCATGTGTGTGGCACAGCATAAGACTGGCAAGTTGCTTCAGAGTCAAGGTCACGCTAAACGATACAAGTGACACAGCAAATGAGTGGCACAGCGATGGATGGCACAGCATATGATTGGCACAGCATGAGTGGCAGAGCACGAATATCAAGAGTAACATTGGAGAGGCACACGTACTTTGACCGATCCATTTGTTAAGATCGCCATTGGGAACGTATTCATAGATGAGAACTTGCTCTGGCTGTGTCCTCAAGTCTCCTCCGATCGCAAAGCCAAGGAGCTTCACAACGTTGGGATGGTTTTTGTCGGCCATCTGCTGGATCTGATCCACACAGCCAGAAAGAAAGGGCAGACAACAAAGAAAACAGATTGCAAAGGAGAGCTCCGAACACATAGCCGAACAACCTCGACAAATTAAGGAACTGGTTTGCAATTTCATGCCTGCAAAGGCTTGTGAGAAAAGGCTTTGTTTGCGCCACCACGGCTCACTGACCTCCTTCTGAAAGCCCACGTCGATCATCTTGGCGCGCTTCACAGCCCACACGGTGGTGCCATCGCGGGGAGACACGCCCTTGTACACATCGCCAAAGGCACCCGAGCCCAGCTGGTTGCCGGGGGACCAGTCATTAGTGGCCTTGAGGACCTCAGCCAGCGAGAACTCCGTGCAGTGCGAGGTTGCCAGGCTGCTGGTCGGGCCTGCTTGTAGTGTTAGGGAATGATAAAAGGAGGTGGATGGGTGCAGGGAAGTATGCTTGAACACGATTCGATCAAGTTGCCAAGGCGAGTTGAGTCAGGTCGAGTCGGGTCGGCTTCAGTCAAATCATCATGTGCTGAGTAGAGTCGGGTCAGACCCGTGACTTGCCCCAACTTGTTTCGTGAATTGTGGTTGAGTCCCAGCATAGCGTGTATGTCATTTTATGGGTCATGAAATTGACGACCCAATATGTACTCGTGGGGTTATGCAGAGTGGGCGCTGAGAGACTCTACGAATTCGCAGTTCCAAAACTTGACATCTTAAAACCATTTGTTGCCTCAACACCTTGTCGCACTTAAATCCCTAAATGATGTAGCCCAGCTTTACGTCCCTCAGGGTACATCCAGTTTTTTCAAAAAGTATAGAGCATGTAAGCTTGTAACTGAAGCAAATTCGTGTGGCAAGTCAATCTTGCCCATTCCAAGCCAGGAGATTTAAGTAGCTGATCATGACTAGGCTTGCACACTAGCATGCTCGTGTCGCAGTTCATGCAGTGAAAAACTTACTCTTCACATATTGTTATGATTGCAAACAGCTGCACACAACTGCATCGACAGAGTGCAGCTGTACCTTTTCTGGAGAGTACTTTTGGTTGAATTGTTTCCGTACCTATTGGCTTCGGCTGTAACTTGTGCCTGAAGTAAACCAGAGTGGCGACAAGAAGCAGAAGAATCACCACAGCGGCAACAACAATGCCAATGATGACTCCCACTGACACTCCACCCCCACCGCCTGCTGACGAAGATTCGCTGCTGCTGCTGCTGATGCTGCTACCGCTGCTGCTGCTGCCGCTGCTGCTGCTGCTGCTGCCGCCGCTGCTGATTTCTGCAAATGACATGACCATAGATCCACATGCACAATGGGGATTGCTGCAAGCTGATCACTAGAGTTACCATGTGAGGGGTACGTTTTTAAAGCATGCCTTGCGGCGTGCAATGCCATGCATTCCCATGTGTTGCCATGCATTCCCATGTGTTGCCATGCATTCCCATCTGCCATGCGTCGCTTGCTGTACCAAGTTTAGATTTCTAGATCAAATTTCCCTGGAACAATAATCTCAACAAATCATGACGTCGTGTCTCGTTGCGTTTCACTCTAAAATCATACCTGGCTGGTGTTTATTTACTCGCCTGCAGATCGGTTGCTGCAAGAATTGCAGAAGGGTTCACATATGCGGCAAAAGGGTGTGGTAGCAGATTGTGTGATGCCACAGGTGGAGTTGACAGGTGGGCATGTGAGGTTGGTGCCAGAGATGTTGCTGCAGTGGAAAGGGGAGATAAAAAAGCATTCATTTCAAGCTCAACCTGTATTGGCTAATTAGTCATGAACGTGGGAACGGTATAGGGATGGTGACTAGGAGGGGCATGGAGACATTGCCAGTACCACGGCATTTGATCAGCCTCTCTCACTCTGCCTCCCAGTTCATTTCGGATCCGGTACTTGCTCAAGCCTTATCAAAAGTTTCAGGTCCGATTCGGGTTCAGTGCTTGCTGAAGAGTACTCACAAGTAACAAGTTTGGTTGGGTCTGGTACTTGCTCAAGCCTACTCACAAGTACTTCAATCTTGTGAGGCCTCCAATCTCAGCTGGAATCTCCCCGCTGAGGTTATTATCAAAGAGGTTTCTGGTCAAATGAATTGGGCGGAAAGTGTGGGAGTAAGCCCTGTTAGCCTCGTGCATGCAGCAATGCAGCAACATGCATCCACCCATCCATTCAAAGGCATGCATCCTCCCATCCACATGAAGGCATGCATCTAGGCATGATCATCCTGCCCCGGCGGGTCGGGCCGACCCGACCCGACCCGGGTTTTGACCCGGGTCGGGTCAGGCATTTTGAAGCGTTGACCCGGGTGAGTCGGGTCGGGTTTACCCGGCCGGGTCGGGCCGACCCGACACCCGAAACCGGGTCGGGTCGGGTCGGGTCAGTTTTTGACCCGAAATTTGACCCGACTCGAAATCGGGTACCGCGCCCTAAGTCGGGTCGGGCATTTGGCCCGACCCGAGTTTCCCTCCCACGACAATTCGAACTAAAGCAGATCGCGAAGTCAATGTCTAGGGTTTTTTTGTTCCCTCGACATTGACTTCGATCTGCTATACCTAGGCAGCTAGCAATAGCTCGTTCTCAAGCTCTAAAACTCTCTAAACCAGCGCCCATGTTTAGGAACCCTATTTGAAGTGTTTCAATGTTGGCGGAATGGACTTCTTAGCCTAGCGCGACCAACCACAGATTTTCGATTTTATAGACTTAGTTATTCCTAGCTCTCACACGCGTCTAAACTCTGGCCCCGCGTTCAAATCGCCCACTGCGCGCCTACCACGCCCACATCTTTAGGGACGCGACCCCCAATTGTCTAGGCCTGCGCCATTACAAAAACGTCGCGACTCCAAGGTCCGAAACGTAATCGACGCCGCTTGCACGCGAATGGAGGGGGAAGAAGACAGCTCACGCGCTATTCCTGGGGCTTCGCTTGGAGGCCTCCCGACTAGGCATGATCATTAGGCCCGACCCGACCCGACCCGACCCGACCCGACCCGACTTGGGCGGGCCAGCCGGGTTCCGGGTCGGGTCGGGTCGGGTCGAAACTTCAAAAAATCCTGGCCCGACCCGGGTATCGGGTGCCGGGTCAGGCGTGACCCGCCCCCAGGTCGGGTCGGGTAGGGGCCGGGTCGGGTCGGGTCGGGCCAGGACCCCATATGCAGGGTAAGAGGTTCCTAAGTTGGAAAAAACGCTAGTTTCAAGTTGCGTATTGAGTTTATACGCATCTAGAATTCGTACGCTGCGGATTTTCTAAAATTCGCCAAATCTGGCTCGGGCTGACCGGAAAAAAAAAAGATGAGTTTGCGATCTGGCCAACTCAAATTTGAGTCTCGAAATTCAGATCTGAGTTCGCGCGTTGCTAAAGCAACTTCAGATCTGAATTTCGAGATTGTTGGTGGATCATTCCCTCTTATCCACCGCTCACAACCCACCTTCACCCCATCCAATTCGTTGCCAACTTCTACCAGACTCACTCAATGTCAGGCCGCTTTTCCCTTCAATAATCTTTGCGTTCGATTTCTTCCTCTTCACTTTGACGATGACCTACTACAGCAGCAGATAGGTAATGGATTACTACAGCAGCTCCGGTCTAGGGTTTAGACATTGACTTCGCGATCTGCTTTAGTGCAACTTGTCGAGGGAATGTCAATGTCGAGGGAACAAGCAAACACTAGACATTGACTTTGCGATCTGCTTTAGTGCAACCTGTCGAGGGAGGAAAAGTCGGGTTGGGCCAAGTACTCGACCCGACTTAGGGCGCGGTACCCGAAACCAGGTCGGGTACGACTTCGGGTCTAAATCTGACCCGACCCGACCCGACCCGACCCGGTTTCGGGTGTCGGGTCGACCCAACCCGACCGGGTAAACCCGACCCGACCCGGCCGGGTCAGCGCTTCAAAATGCCTGACCCGACCCGCCGGGGCAGGATGATCATGCCTACTCCCGACACCGGCCTCCAGGGCCAGTTTTCGCTTGGGGAGCGTCTTCAATGGGCAGGAAATTGGGTGGGACGATGCAATCGCGACGAGGAGGCGTGAAGAGGTGCGGGAATGGGAGTCTCAAGGACCTGGCCCAGTGACGGAGGAGCAAGGAACACGGGGAAAGGAGAAGGACCCGGATTGGAGGCCGGCTCCGGGGGAGGCGGCCGACACGAGTGGAGGATCGGGTGATGAGGGTTGGGGAGGGAGAGGAGGGGGCCAGGCTGGTGGCAGTGGCGCGCGTGGCAGCGGTGCAGCAGCAAAGAGGCCACGCACGAGTGGGCCTGTGGGGTCGGGAGCTGGAGGGGCCGGGCCGGCGTCGAATTCGCAGCCGCAGGGGGCAGCCGCGGGTGGTTCTGAGGGGTCGGGCGCAGCAGGGGCAGGTACCTCCGCCGCTGCGGCAGGTGGTGCACCTTTGGGTGGGTCTGCGGGGGCTGGAGCAAGCCAGAGGTCCGACAGGGCGGGCAGGACCCCTACCGACAAGGAGCTGGACCCATGGACTGAGGAGGTGCTTAGGAATGCAGAACCCGGGCTGGTTCGTGGCATGTTCAGTGAGAAGGATGTGAAAGAGGCTAGGAATTGCAAGATTTGCAAGAAGAAGATTAGCTGGAAAGGTAGTTGCACGAGCACGGGGAAGAGACACCTCAAGAGGAGCCACTACCCCAGTCTGCAGATCTGGTGTCGGCGTTTCAAGGATCCAAACAAGCCAGACAACCTGACGTTTCCCGATGGGGGATGGGGTCCGGATGTCCCCGACCAGACAGCGTGGCCTTGGGAGCATGCAGCCACGTGGCCCAGGATTGTACAGACACCAGACAGCGCAGTGACTGGCGGATCCGAGGCTGGTGGGAGTAGGCAGATGAGCATGGCCGCATTCGTCACGCCGCGTGTTCATGGCCAGCAGTTGCGTGAGGGATTGGTGCAGCTATTTGCGGCAGCTGACCTTCCGTTTCGACTTGTTGAGTGTCGCGAGGTGAGTGACGCCGTTCTCTTGCCGTTGGTCATGTTCATCTTCGTATTGAGATGGTCATATTACTGCAGGGCAGCCGCACTGCATTCTGTTGGCTAATCCCGAAGCATCTTCATAATCTTTTTACCGACATCCTTTGACTCCTGCGTTACAGTTCAAAGCATTTGTCCAGATGCTGAACCCGGGAGCTGCGCTACAGCTCGGCTCACGCCATCGCTTGGCACGGGACATGCAGGCATACGGGGAGGCTGTGACTCATACCAGTCATCCATCAGCAAGGAGACTAAGAAGGCGTGGGACGCCATCAGGTTGACGGATGCGCACTAGGACGACCTCGCCAAGCTCCGAGACTTCCTCACCCCATTCGAGCAAGTCACCCTCTTCGCCGAGGGTTCCCTGTACCCTACCCTCTCAGCCGTTGTACCGCAGTACAACGCGCTGATTGATCTGCAGGAGAAGGCACGACTCACTCCTGGCATCTCCCCTCTGCGCTCATCGCTGATCACTGCTGCTCTGAGCAAGCTGGAGCGGCACATGGGGGGTGTGAGCGAGGAGGCAGCGATAGCCACTTTCTTGGACCCGCGCCAGAAGCTCGCACCCTTCAAGCACCGAGCCAGGGCAGCAGAGGGGAATTCGAGAGGGGCAACACTGGAGCTAGGACCTGATAGGGTGAAGGCCCTGGTACGGGCGCGCCTCCCAGAGTACTAGGCAGCCAGCACCACGGCGCTAGGAGATGGTGGGGAGGTGACTAGTGCGAGGGGTGCAGGGGTGCATGCATCGGCAGGGGGTGGGGATGTGGATGCATCGGCAAATCCAGTCTCAGTTGTTCGCTGCGTGGGACGCCATGGAGGCCGAAGAGGGGGAGGATCCACAGGATGAGGTGGATCAGTACCTCGCAGAGGGGAGGCAGAGGGGTGGAAGCGCATTGGAGTATTGGCGCAGCAGGGAGACACTGAAGGGCTTGAGGGCGATGGCTAAAGATTATCTGGGGGTACCGGCTTCGTCAGCAGCGAGTGAGCGCGCATTCTCACAAAGCAGGAACATCATTACTTGGCAGCGACACCGACTGGCAGCTGGCCAAGTGCGTGCTTCCATGCTGATTAAGACGTGGCAGGACCACCACCCTTCGGGGACTCTCGCTCCCAAGGGCACCTCAACGGCCAATCCCACCCTGGGAGTGGAGGATGAATCGAGGGGGTTGTGATATTTGTTCGTAATTGATGCTTATGCCCTTAACTTCATCAGATAACGTGATCGGACCAAAACTTGATTGGTTCTTATTCCTGTGCGTCGAACTACTAGTTGACTCCGTTAGCTTTTAGGCCTTTGTAGGATTTTTCCAAACACGTGTAATAGTTTACGCAACTTTGAATAGCTAATTTACATAAGGGAGGACGTTCATATAATAATATATTACACAAACATTCAATCTTTGCAACACTGGACAGTAGTGAGGAAACCCCTACACACTACATATGGGGTTCTGGCCCGACCCGACCCGACCCGGCCCCTACCCGACCCGACCCGCCTGACCCGGCACCCGATACCCGGCTCGGGCCAGGATTCCTAGAAGTGCCGACCCGACCCGGAACCCGGCTGGCCCGCCCAAGTCGGGTCGGGTCGGGTCGGGTCGGGCCTAATGATCATGCCTACATGCATCCATCCGTTCAGTTCAGTGCTGCACGCATGAGATGGGGGAACCTGGCAGTTCCGATGTGTGCATCTATCTCGAGAGAATATAGATGGCAGGTTGGTACAATTGGATGGGAAAACTGCCTGAAAAGCAAACATGCACGGCAGCAACTATAAGGTGCAGTGCACCATTGAAATTGGCACAGAACATCCCAGCATGCTCTGGAATCGCAACTGAGATGACAAGACTGTGGAATGTCACACAGCGATTATGAAAGTGAGTTGATGCGCAAGCGCAGTGCAGGCTTGGCACACGAGAGAGCAGTACAAGCTTGGCATATGAGAGCGCCATGCAGCCTTGGGGTGGCACATAAAACAATGATTTTAGCGAGCCTCGTACAGGTAAGTGAGGCCATCAAGGAAGGCGAAGTTGGTGAACATGGGGCCACTCAGGGCATTGGATGAGAGATCCCTGTGCATTGTGTGTTGTGGGTTGTGGGTTGACGGAAATGTAGGATTGCAAGTAGCAGGCATGGCAGGCAAGTCGGGAAGCACATGCAACCGGCCCAAGGGAGTGTGATGGGTCAAGATCTCTACTGTTGGGAAGCCTTGTTGTGAGCTTAGAGACGAAAGAGCATCATTGGACTGGGAGCAAAGGAAGAATCATAAGTAGATGAAAGTAGGGAGGGTGGAGGGGGGAGGAAAGGGAGGTGGAAAGAGCTGCGGAATAATCGGGCTAAGTGGAGGGAGCATGGTGGCTGAGAGGAGAATAAGTCTGGGAAGGGACATACGGATGGATGGCCGCACAGCACAAAAGGCAAGTGGAAGATGATGAAACAAATGTGGGATGGAGGAAAATTTCCAGTTAAAAAAACTCATTCAAATCTGTAATGTTTTGATTCGGACCCCCCAGGGTTCTGGTTGCAGGCAAGTGGGCATGAATGCTGCTCCAGAGCAAGGGGTGAGTTTTGAGATTGTACAAATGTGGCAACGCAGTGACATTAATGAAGAACAGCTGCTTATTTGGTTCTCCCTGTGCTGTCAACAAGCCAATGGTAGCTGGGATAGCCTGGTACTGGAGTCATGAATCATGATACTTACAAGTTCACCAAATTGATCAAGCGGCTGAGAGTGGATGGAATAGATCCAACCAAGCGATTCCTTTCTATATACCTGGTAGACATGAAAAGTAGCCCATGCAAGACGAAGGAGAGGGAGGAGCTCACGGACAGGAAAAGAGCATGACAACCCTAAGGCTGGCTGGTCATTTGCTTCAGTAAAGTTCCTATCAATGCTTTAACTGAATAGAAGCAATCATCAATCACATCAGAGTTTACAGAGAATGTCACAAGCAACCCTTTGCGAAAATAAACGAACTTTTAACCCTAGACTCTCGTTTGAAATGGGAGAGGGTACATAGAGACGTGATGTGAGGAAAGACGGGGTCTCTAAGCAAAGGAACCGAAAGTTTGAATGTAGGCTAACAACATTAAAATTGGATTTCTGAACTTCCATTTTCCACCCTGCTAAATATACGCGGCAAGTTTTACCAAGCTCGTAGAGTTGAAAAACACTCGCGAGTGCTTAAAATAATTGACCATCCGAACGGTTTGACGAAACATTTTAACTTAGCGACTTTAACTCGAGCCGGCTCAGCCGAGTTTTTTCTGTAAGGAACACCCTCAAACGAAACTCGCCTGAAACGAGTATGAAAACACGAGCCGGATCGGCTCGAATGCCCTTGTCGGCCATGTCACTGAGAATAATCTCTCATGGGTCTCAGAGTTGATGTGACCTTTGATTATGTTTAGGTTTATACAAGGTTCCACGTACAGATTAGCAAGCTGCACGAGCACAGAGATGCCGTTGGGAATGGAGCCGGTCAAGTTGTTGTTTGTAAGAGACCTGTGTATGAGTGGTTTCGGTTGGTGAATGAAATGAGGAGATGACAATATTGGGCATGGACTGAGGGACAGCACACACACACCATCGATCTAACCAGAGTATGAGACCTGGGATGTACTGTTGCAGTTTTCCGGGTTTATGGGACGTTTGCTCATGTTCGTGCATAAACGAGGTGCCTCATACAGCCAAGTGAGCTGAGAAAGGTCGGAGATCCTGTCAGGAATGGAGCCCTTCAAATTGTTGTTTGAGAGAGACCTGTGTGTGTTTGGTGTGGGTTGGGGTGGAAGAAGTGAGGAGATGAGGATAATGGGTATGAAACGAGGTAGACATGAGCAAATTCTAAAACGCTTGTTCGGTTCCTTACCCAAACAACATATTAACCCTGAACACATCCGTAAAGTATCAACAACGCATCTTGTACAGCCATACCATATACAGACAATTCTTGACTGAATATGAAACGTGCACATACACATTTTGTGATGAGTGTAGATCTGCATATTTATACTTGATCCAAATCCGCCAGTATTCGTCATTCATATCAGGATTCGCATAATATTCAAAAAACACTTTTCGTAGTTGTTGTGGAAGCAAGAATGTCCCAGTGGGTACCTTTGGTCTTAGTGGTCGCGGGTTCAACTCTCATCGGCAGCACCTTCTCTTCTCATTATGCCGAACATGACACTCCCACACTCCACCACACTCACCCACAGTGAAGTGTGGTCACAGTTGGCATTGCCATCTGTCCACCCATCCCATACTCACCTTGTTGGCTCCTATGGTGTGCCACATGCTGCCATGTAGGCTGTTGTTCCAGCCTGGCCCACATGTGCAACATGTGGCCTCAATTGCTAGCTTGGCAAGGTTGGCTAGCCCTGCCCTCAGCTTTGAGGTGCTGCAGCTAGCCTCAAGAGTTCAGCCACATAAATGTGGCTTCCCACTTCTCTAGAACTTATCCTTGGAAAGGACATTGCTCTAGCCTTTCAGGCTTGTACCATCTTCCTACTAAGGATATATTGTTCTTCTCTCATTGTGCCTCAAGTTCACCGATCCTCATTCTACATGCTATCAGAGCAAGGCTTCTAGCTTAGTGAACGTTGCACACTTCATGGCTCAAGTTGAAACGCCTCTCGGTCGGCACACCCTTCCCATCTTGGAACCAGATGGTTCCAACTTCATTCCATGGAAGAAAAAGATCTGCTACATCTTCAATGTCCTCGGGCTGATCTCCCTCCTTGGAGATCCCAAGGTTGCTTCGCGTCCTTCAATCTCCTCTTCCACAACCAGCGGTGGAGAGACTACCGAAGGCAACAGCGGTGCAGCCCCTAAGACAGCCCATTCGATTGCTTCGCTGCCGGATGAAGAAAAAGAGGAGCATGCATACTATCTTCTCATGTCAGCCGTCCATCCTCAACTATCGCTCACTCTTGCTCAAGCCAACACGACAAAGGATATGTGGGGATGCATCATGGCGCGGTTCGACTGCATGGGCAACCATGCACAAGTGGCTCTCCTCCGGGATCTCATCACTACACGGATGGACCCAACAACAAGTCTTCGCTCCTACTTTGATCGAGTTGGAAACCTTACACACCAACTCAAATCTGCCGGCTTTGAGCTACCATCATGGGTGGTGGTAATCTCCATCATCCTCAACCTTCCGGACTCGTTCAAGACCCTTACTGAAACCATTTGCACCGTGAAAGACATAAAGTCTATGACGGTTGAATACCTACAGTCACGCCTACTCGATGCCGATTGGGAGCGGTCACAATCTGGTACAAGCCGTAACATGGAGGGTGCATACAACCTCAATTCCCAGCCCTCCCACCCTCTTCGCTCCGGTTCACGCCAGTCGCCCACCTGCCGTTACTGCAAGAAAACAGGTCACACCATCGATGAATGCTTCAAATTGAAGAAGAAAGAGCTTGAAGAAAGCTCTAAACGGGAGAAATCCGTCTTCCAACCCTCGGTGCATGTCTCCACCAGCTCCTCTGCTGAAGCTACTCCGACCCCCACACCACCTCCTGCCCCATCAACCCCTCAGTCCGTACCTGATTCCCGGTACGTGGACATTGCTGTCAGCACCAGCCACCACCCCATCTTCTCCACATGGACTCCTCTCGTCGCTGCTGTCTTCATTCTCACCATCCTCCTTCTCCTCCTCCTCTTCCCTTATGGGGCTCCCTACGCATCGGCATTCACGGCCTCCTCATTCAATATGGAGCGGACTTCGTCGTGGCTGGTGGACAGCGGCGCATCCTCCCATATCTGCTCGGATCGTTCGCTGTTTTCGTCTCTCAAGAAGCCCAACGAAGAGATCCTTGTTCGTTTTGGTGGAGGAGAGACTTACAAGGTCTTGGGAGTCGGCACGGTGGTGGCTACTCTTCGGTCACCAACATCGGAAACCACCATTCAGCTTGACAACGTTCTATTTCTCCCTTCATCAGTTCACAACCTGCTCTCTGTTCGTGCGCTTGGTGCTGCCGGCGTTGCCGTCTCGTTACCCGCTGCTGGGCGCGTTGTTCTCACATCTGATGACGTTCCTATTGGCGAGGGCTACACCCGCAACAATCTGTTTTATCTTCAACTGCATCATGGGAGCAGTGCTGCTCCTTCTATCAAGCCAACTGCATGTCCAGCCTCCACCACCACCTCCTCGTACCTCTGGCATCGTCGTTTCGGGCATCTCAACATGCAGGCCTTGTCAACACTTCATCGGCAGCAGCTGGTCACCGGTCTTCACCTCTCCTCCACCTCGATTCCCCCCTGCATCTCGTGCTATCGTGGGAAACAAACACGTCAGCCATTTGGCGTGTCCCATTCTCGCACCACAGCCCCACTCCAACTCATTCACTCAGATATTGCTGGACCGCTTTCATATGGAACTACCATTGGCGGCGCTCGCTACCTTCTCACCTTCATCGACGACTACTCCCGCCACATTACAGTGTATCTCCTACGCCACCGGTCGGAGGCACTTTCATGCTTCAAGGCTTACGTCACTCGGGTGCACAACATGCATTCCCCACACACCATCAAAACCTTTCGCTCTGACGGTGCCTTGGAGTTCACTTCCAAAGCCTTCACTTCATTCCTCACAGCTCATGGCATCGCCCGCCACCTCTCCACGCCATACACACCTGAGCAAAATGGAGTAGCTGAGCGGGCCAACCGGACTTTACTTGAGATGGTCCGTTCCATGCTCCATGATGCACACATGGACAAAGGCTGGTGGGGTGAAGCCGCTCTTACTGCTGCCTATCTTCGTAATCATGCCATTAGTCGGGGTGGTTCAACTTCTAAGACTCCCATGGAACTATGGACCGGTGCACGTCCGGATGTATCACACCTCCGCATCTTCGGTTCACCCGTCTCGGTCCTCATTCCTTCCCAACGGCGTTCTAAGCTCGACGACCGAAGCACGGCCGGCATCATGGTTGGATATGGTCATCTCGACGGCACCAAAGCTTACCGCATCTATATCCCATCTCAGCACCATGTCATCCTTTCTCGTGATGTCATCTTCATGGAGCCCTCTGCACCGCCTTCCGACGACTCTCGCGACCCTCCATCGTCATCTCCACCCACATCCTCCTCACTACCTCCTCCTACACACCCTTCTTCCTTGGACCCAATCTCCCCTCCCTCTCCTTCCCCCACCATACCTTCCTCCACCAACCCCCACCCACAATCCCCAAACCTGCCCGCACCAGCCACATCTTCTCCTCCTCCATTGTTTTCCAACCTTCCTCTGCCCTCGACGCCGCAAGACTTTCACCTTCCATCCTTCTCTCCTCCCTCTTCGCCTCCCCCTCCCCATTGCACGACTCGCTCCTCCCCGCCATCCCCTTCAGCTCTTCCCGATCCTTCCCTTTTCTCCTTCCTCAAGGTCTTACCATCCCCTTCCGAACCCATTGACTTCACTCTTCCTCCTCTTTCCAACACCTCTGCCAATGCTGCCCTTCACCATCATTACGAACCTCAAACCATTCATGAGGCTCGTACCGGCCCTGATGCTGCCGAATGGATCAAGGCTGCTGATGCGGAACTCGCTGCCCTGCACGCTAATGACACCTACAGCATTGTTCCTCGACCACCCAAGTGCAAGCCGATTCCATGCAAATGGATTTTCAAGGTCAAGGAGAACGCTGATGGTTCTATTGAACGCCGCAAAGCCCGCCTTGTTGTCAAAGGCTTCAAGCAACGTGATGGTGTTGATTTTCATGACACCTTTGCTCCTACCGTCCGCTTCGCCACCCTCCGCTTGTTTCTCACCATAGCTGCCGCTTTCAACCTGGACGTCCATCAGCTGGACATCTCCAACGCCTTCCTCAACGGCACCCTTGATGAGATTCTCTACATGATGCAGCCTCCCGGTTATGACCTTCCGGCGGTCCATGGTGTTGAGCAAGTTTGTCTCTTGCACAAACCGCTGTACGGGTTGAAGCAAGCTACGCGATGCTGGTACCGCAAGCTTCGTGAGGAGCTTGCTGCCTTTCACCTCTTTGCTGCTCGTGCGGACCCCGGCCTCTTCATTGCTCCTCCTCACTCACCTTATCGGCCTACAGCTGCATCCTTCTTCATGCTTCTCGTCTATGTTGACGACCTCATCATTCTCTCCTCCTCCTCCTCTCTTCTTGCCTCATTCAAGCATGCCCTTTCATCTCGCTTCAAACTTCGTGACCTCGGACCTCTCTCCTACTACCTTGGCTTTCACATCACTCGTGATCGAACTTCCCGCACTCTCCACCTTCATCAATCCAAATTCATCACCTCCATTCTAGACACCTACTCCTTCTCTCCACTGAACCCCGCTGCCACTCCCATGGACACAAAGTTTCAGCCACCCGTGACTTCCTCCCCGCACTCCTCCTCCTTCCCTTACACCTCGTTTGTCGGCTCCATCATGTATGCCATGGTGGGGACCCGTCCCGACCTCGCATATAGCGCTGGAGTTCTTGCTCGTCACCTTCACGATTGGTCTACTCCTCACGTCTCGGCTGCCAAACGCATTGCTCGCTACTTGAAAGGGACTACCTCCCTTGGGCTTCTCCTTGGTGGCATTCCCGACACCCTCGAACTTCATGGCTGGTGTGACGCCTCTTGGGGACCGGAGGGGGAGCTGCGTCGCTCTGTTACGTGCTACTTGTTCTTCCTCGGTCCGTCACTCATCTCTTGGCAGTCCAAACGCCAAGCCGTCGTTGCTACCTCTTCATGTGAAGCTGAATATTAGTCTCTGGGCGCCGCGGTGCACGAGGCATTATGGCTTCGTTCGCTCCTTACTGCAGTTGGACTTCCCCCTACCGGCCCCACCCGTATCTCGTGTGACAACAACAGTGCCATCATTCTCGCCAAGGACGATGGCGTCTTTCATCCCAAGGCCAAGCACATCGACATCAAGCACCATTTCATTCGCGATCATGTTGCCGACCACTCCATCACCCTTCACTATGTTCCTACTCAAGACAACCTCGCTGACATTGGGACCAAGCCTTTGCCCCGTGACCCTTTTCTTCGCATCCATGGTCTTCTCGGTCTCACCCATGTTTCCTCTTGAGGCACCCTACCCCGGGGACATCCTTGAGGGGGGGTGTTGTGGAAGCAAGAATGTCCCAGTGGGTACCTTTGGTCTTAGTGGTCGCGGGTTCAACTCTCATCGGCAGCACCTTCTCTTCTCATTATGCCGAACATAACACTCCCACACTCCACCACACTCACCCACAGTGAAGTGTGGTCACAGTTGGCATTGCCATCTGTCCACCCATCCCATACTCACCTTGTTGGCTCCTATGGTGTGCCACATGCTGCCATGTAGGCTGTTGTTCCAGCCTGGCCCACATGTGCAACATGTGGCCTCAATTGCTAGCTTGGCAAGGTTGGCTAGCCCTGCCCTCAGCTTTGAGGTGCTGCAGCTAGCCTCAAGAGTTCAGCCACATAAATGTGGCTTCCCACTTCTCTAGAACTTATCCTTGGAAAGGACATTGCTCTAGCCTTTCAGGCTTGTACCATCTTCCTACTAAGGATATATTGTTCTTCTCTCATTGTGCCTCAAGTTCACCGATCCTCATTCTACAGTAGTGGTTTCGGTATTCGCCTTTACAGGCTAAGGTACAGTCCGGTCGACCTGATCCCGGTAAGTCACCCAACCCGGGCTTATAGGGCCAGGCCACCTGTGACATGAGAGCCGGACTAGTCGACCTGATGGTGACTCGCTTCGAGCAGATCCTAAGGCTGATAAAATGCACAGCGGAACATAGAAAGTGCCGATCCATATGCCTGATAAAGAATGACCAACAGCACGAGGTGCTTCATACAGATAAGCGAGCTGAGAAAATGTGAATATGTCGCTGGGAATGGCGCCCGTCAACCTGTTGTTTGAAAGAGACCTGTATGTGCGTGGAGTGAGCGACAGCAAGCACACAAGAACGACCCAATTGGGGGATGGGACGAACATGCTGGGAGACATGTAGGCTGAGCACCTGGTCGGGAAGGTTCAGCCCGGGTCGAACCTGGACCTGGCCGGCTCCGTGGCCCTATTCAACCAGTACAAGGGCGGGACAAGAAATGTGACAAAACTTTTCCAGGCCGACCCGGGCCGAGTCCAGCCCGGGGTATCACCACAAACACGTGAAATTGAGTTCTCTAGTTTTCGTAACCTTAGAATGTCATCCCTATGTACTAAGCTTCAAGCTATCTTACACAAAAAAGGAAAAGGCATAGTTGCTTGCTTCTAGTTTTATAATCCTTACAAAAAGAAAAGGCATAGTTGCTTGCTTCTGAACGCCTCATATCAGAAGTTCTGAAGGGTTGATTGAAACTAATTTGACAATTTGACCATTGACGAACTCTCAGATCTGAAATTGGTTAGTCCACCGGTTGGAGATTCTAAATTTGGTGCGGTGAAGTTTGGTTGGGAGACAGAAATTGGTCGGGACTTTTTTGTTGGCGAATTGTTGGGGTGCGGGGTAGGCAATTTAGCTTCGACGTGCTAAGAATTGCATCAAAATCAGACTTTGAGACCACAAGAAGTCCAATCCCGTAAGCCTAAATAGGCCCTCGCGTCAAGTGACGCGCTCTGAGCGGGCCCAACTGGGCCATTTCGGCCCACGTCGGGCCGCAGCGCATTGCGAGCCGGTTCGGCCCGGTTCTTCACCAGAAACAGGATCATGTTCAACTATAAATGCCAGAAACGGTTCGAGTGGCAAACCCAGTCCGATGAACTTCTGGTTCTCGTCAAACCTGGGCTGGGAGGGGGGGGACCATGAAGGGACATTCAGCCTGGATTGGGTGCCTATGGAATGGCCATATACGTATTGACTACCCAAGACTCCTTGTTTTCTAGCTTGGTTGTGGCATCTCTTGCGAGTTATAGAGTTCGTGTGAACTTTGATGCATGCGTAGTAGCAGCATCAAGCTTGAGCGAAGTGCTTCATACAGATAAGATAGCCGAGAAAGTCCGTATAATTCACCGGGAATGGAGCCCGACAAAGTGTTGTATGAAAGAGACCTGTGTGTGCGTGGTATGGGTTGGGGCGGAATACGCGAGGAGATGAGAAGCGAGGGCATGGACTGAGAGACGGCAAGTACACACAGTCGACCCAATTGCAGGATGAGACGAGCATGGTGGGTGGTAGGATGAGCAAAAGGCAAATTCAAACTAGTTGGACTTGAACTCACTCGAACGTTTGTATCACCTGAACCGAAGGCCTTCAGTTTGGGTTGAACTAATTTTGCAGAAGTAGACAATTCGAGTGTTCGACTAGACGATTCGTCGTAGGTACATTCAATTTCGCACATCCCGTGCTTTCCACTCGAACTCGATTTAGCACAACCCTTGCTTCCCACTCGAATTCAATCTTGCGCAACCCTTCCCTCCTCAACATACATTCCGTGCAACTAACATTTCTTCCTCACGTCACCTTCCCCACCCGATCCCCCACTAGGCTTGAGCAAGCGGTCGAACACCTGTTAGGTTCACCTCAAACATATTCGTGTTGACTGAACATGTGTGATTCGGTTTGTCAAGGGTCGACATTGGCTGCGACGAACACAAATGTGTTCGTCACGGATGTTCCGCAACCAAAGATTGTAGGTCAATGGGACACTTTGATCTTCGTAGTTTTTAGCTTGATCTTAGTCGATTTCCCTTCCTAGAGCCTAGCCTACCACCAGCAGCGTTTTAAATACGTCTATTCTAGTTAAACAAAGCTGCACACACACATACTCCAGACTCAACCTAGGCAAGGAAGGCAGTTTAGGAAAAGGCATAGTCTAGGAAAAGGTCCAGCGGAAACCACAATACTATCATTGCAGGGCCAGCCCACATTCAAGCCATCGTCCCTTACCTCATTTTTCAAATATCTCACAGATCACGGTCTTGGTCCTGCTGATTTTCACGAAATTGCTTAAAACACTAGCTGATACGTGTAAAGGGAGCCTAGCAAGGAAAAGAAGTACGGTCTCAAGTAAACTACGGTCTGTTCTAAACGGTCGTTTTTTACTGTCATGTAAATTATAAGAACGATTGTTTTATATACATAAATGCTAGCCATTTCTTAAATGTTGTCCTTCGTGGCCATACTTGAATGTATTCGTTAGTGAACAATGTCTGATTTCGAACAAAAGCGACCTTTCTCTTTTTTTTTTTTTATGGTCGTAAAACAGACCGTATTTTACGGAAATTGTGTTCTTTACATTGAGCAGACGCAAGTAAAAAGTATCGCGCTTCGGTTCGGGGCAGAGGGTTTCTTGTTCAACTCTAATTACCCAAACCGTTTCGACTTGCACACCCAGTTTGACAGTTTGACGAATTTGTGATTCTCGCCAAATCTGGTTGTGAGGGATAGGGCCAGGAAGAGTTGTGGGATTGCCTGGCGATTGGGTGGCAATATGCGTTCTGATTTCCCGAAAGTCCTTGTTTTCTTTCTTGGCTGTGGCGTCTAAATATCTGACCAACGATACTCCCTCGAGTGTTTTGAGGGTCATGTGACTTCTTATCATGCATGCTTAGTAGCAGCAGACTCGAACAAGGAGCTTCATACAGATAAGTGAGCTGAGAAAGATAGGAAATGGGACTTGCAATGGATCCGGTCAAAGCATTCTTTGAAAGAGACCTGCGTGTGCATGGTATGGGTTGGGGCGGGAATTTGTGAGGAGACGAGATTAGCGGGCATGGACCAAATGATAGAAATTGGGGGATGAGACCAACATTGTGGGAATAGAGATAAGCAAAGGAGCTCAGTCGTAAAATCACACTAAGGAGGGCATCCTGGCCCATACTCTAGCTGATCGGTCCATTCCCACAGTTAGAGGTCCATAGGTTAGCAATAAATGTAAAGCTTAGGGTTAAATTAGGGTAGGTAATGGCTACAAACGAGGTTTAGTTTAGAGGTATTTCTGTTTCCCAGTGAGTTTTACTCATCGAAATTAGAGACCCACAAAAAAAGCATCAAGCCCTAATATTGCTCGTGTAGGGCCATAGTGAACATCAAGCTACCCGCAAGCGTCAAGATTCTCACACGTCTCTGTTCGAGCTCGGGTCAAACTCCTAAGTGTTCGGCCATGCCTCAGAACAGTTTGACCCTATACTTGAACTGTCGAACACTACCTTCACATCCGATTGTTCGACTTCGGTTCGACTTGACCAAGTGCTTGAAACTGTCCTAGTCGAGCGTGTTCAAGTTCGCTTGTTGCTCATGTCTAGGTGGAGGTAGGCATGAGAAACTGAATCAAAGTTCAGTTCGAGGCAAACGGTTCAAGACCCACACCCAGTTTGATGACTTGTGGCTATCGTCAAACCTGAGCTGGGCCAGGGCTGGGGAGGGGGAAGGCCATATAGAGGAGTTGCAGGATATTCAGCCTGGCTTGGCTGGCACACGCAAGGCCATATAAATGTTGATTACCCGAAACTCTTGTTTTCTTGCTTGCATCTGCCATGTAGGTTATGTGATTGAAGAGATAGTCCCTTAAGGGTTTTACACTTCAAAATGCCAATTTCAATCGAATAAAAAGTAAAGATGAAGTGTCTTGATTGTAGATGTATAGCACCGAGCTGAAACGATGTGCATCATACAGATACATGAGCTGAGAAAGCTCGGAGATGCTGTTGGAATTAAAGCCCTTTCAAAATATTGTTTGAAAAAGGAGGGCACGAAAAAGGTCGAGGCTTTAAGAGCGCATGTAGGTCCTTGGTCATGCATGCTTCGTACCAGGCTTAAACAAGGTGCTCCATACAGGTAAGAGAGCTGAGACAGGAAGTAAATGTTGCTGGAAATGGGGCCCGTTAAAGCGTTGTATGAAAGAGACCTGTGTGTCCATGGTATGGGTTGGGCGGAATAAGTGAGATGAGAATTCTCGGCATGGACGGAGGTGTCAGCAAGCACACACAGTCGACCCAATTTGGGGATGAGACGAGGCGAACTTGAACTGCTTTGTCTCTAAGTCACTCGAACATTTGTATTACCCAAACCTATGTGGGCATATACGCTCTGGACAGCGAGCGTCCAGCGTATATGCGCTAGCGTCTGTACGCTGGACGCTAGACGCTTGTCGGACGCTGGACGCTCGGCCAAAAAAAAATCGGGCAGCCCGGGGAAAAAAAATTGACCGTCGAAATTTGAAATCGCGATTTCGGAGCTGGATCTCAACGCCAAAACAGAACCAGATCCATCACAATTTCAGAGGCCACCGCACTTCACCCTTCTTATCTAGCCAACCCAACCCCCCCGTCACGTTCCTAAATAGTCGAGCATCACTTGCAGACTCAATTCCTTCCTCACAATGGCGTTCATTTCTAGCATCTCTCAACTTCTCCAGCAAGCTTCCATGGCGGAACCTAGGGATGAGCAAGGTGTTCGAGGCGAACCGAACAGGTTTTGTTTTTTAGCTCAAATCGTTCGCCGAACAGTGTTCGATGTTCGCCCGAACACGTTCGTGTTCGGGCCGCTGCTGAAATTTGCCCGCGACGAACATGAACAGTGTTCGAGGTTCGCCCGAACACGCCTCCACAGGCGAACAGCGAACACCCGTTTTTTCCTAAACTGTTCGCCGAACAGAACAGTGTTCGGTTCGGCAAAAGAGGGTGTTCGACAAGGGGCGAAGACGAACATGTTCGTGTTCGCCCTTTGCTCATCCCTAGCGGAACCTAGTATCTCGAATGCTGCTGGTGCTCCCAACTCAGTCCCTGCAGGGCTCGTTTAGCGCTGGTCGTGTGTACGAAGATGATGAAGTTAAGCACCCTACGTTTAAACACTATCGCACATTTACGAAGGCGGGCGTGAAGGGAAAGCAAGTGGAGTGCCGGTTCTGCAAGCACACTTTCGCCCACAGCCATAGCCGTTGCGCTAGTCACCTTGCGGAGTGGCCGTGTCAGGGACGGCGCGTGGTGAAGCTCTGCACTGCCATTCCTAAGGAGGTCGCCGACGCAATAAGCAATGCGGCCATCACGAAAACTAACGCGCGGGACGACAAGGCGCGGGCTGAGAATATCGCTGTTGAATCGGTGACTGGGCGGCCTGTAGTGAAGCGGACGCTCACGGACTTCTATGGCGACGATGCTGCTGAGAAGAAGGCCGCGGCTGATGAGTCTGTTTGCCTTTGCGTCGCCGCTCTCCGCATCCGGGAGCGCACCGTGGAGCACCCGCTGTTTCGCCACATGGTGCCAACTGGAGTCAACTGCTGAAACCGGTGGTGGCGTTCTGCACCGACGGTGGGAGCAACTATGCCAAGGCTGGCCGCAAGTTGCTGGAGGAATGGCCGCACATCGAGCATGTGCCGTGCACTACTCACGTCCTCGATTTCATGATGGAAGACTTCGGGGAGCTCACGTGGGCCAAGACGGTGGTGGAGAGGACGGATAAGATGAACACGTTTATCCGCAACCATCACATGACGCGGGCCTTCTTGAGGAACCCGGCAAACCATGGTGGGAAGGGGCTGCAGGCATTGAAACCTGCTGGCACTCGTTTCGGGACACATTACATTTCCATGTCCCGCTTGTGTGAGTTGCGCGCAAACCTGACGACGATGGTCTGTGTCGATGTGTGGGAGGGATGGGCAGTGGGGAAGGTGAAGGAGAGTGCGGATGCGTTCAAAGGGTATGTCCTTGATCCGGCGTGGTGGACAACCGCCGAATTCTTTTGCAAGTTGATGAAGCTGCCTTTTTTGGTGATGAGACAGACGGACTCCGCGAAGAAGGGGATGATGGGCCGTATTTATGATCTTATGCTGCAGTGCAGCTGACCGAGGACATTAACAAGGTCCTGGAAGAGGATGAAAAGCAGTTGAGCCAAAAGGACAAGAAGGATATTGCCCGCATTGTGAAGGAACGATGGGATGGGAGCCTCGCATGCGCGCTCCACGTGGTTGGTCGGATTCTAAGTCCGGCCAACCAAACTGAGGGAATATTCGGGAAGGATGCAGAGTGCACTCGGGTTATGAAGGGCTGGATGGGGCGCGCGGTTGAGTTCTTGGATGCTGCTGGGGAGGAGGGGGCGGATACAATCATAGAGGGTCTGATGGCATATGTGGATGGTGTGGGGAGCTTTGGGATGCCCCTGGCAAAGGCACATCGGGCAAAGGTGAAGGAGGGGAAGATGGACATGGAGATGTGGTGGGCTTGGAACGGAACCGATAACGTGGCTCTCGCGACACTGGCGCGTCGAGTGCTTGCCCAACCTGTTTCCACATCCCCTTGCGAGCGGGGCTGGTCCACCTGGGATTCCGTGCACACGGCGCGGCGCAACAGGCTCGGTTCTGAGAAATGTCGGGACCTGGTCTATGTAGCCCACAACTGGAATGTGGTGCTGAAGTGGAGCAGGGATTCGGTCGCGCGGGCAGGGTAATCGTGTCAGGGAACATCCCTGAAGCCCCGATCCCAGAGGGTTACAACGTACCTGAGGAGGGTGAAGACGAAGAGGAGGGGGAGAATGAGGCGGATAGGAAGGTGTTTGCGGACGAGTATCAGTAGATGGCCGAAAGTGTGTGTGTAGAAATATTTATTTGGATAAATCTGTTTTTTTTTTTTGTTATGACATTCTTTCTGGAAATGTATGGTGTTGTGGCGGGTACCCCCCTTTTCCCCCTCTCCCCCCTCTTTTTTTTCCCCCTGCCCGGAAATTTTTTTTCCCCTGCCCGGCCCAAGCGTCCAGGTCCTGACATCCGAGCGTCCAGCGTATATACGCCAGCGTCTGGACGCTGGCGTATAGAACGCTGGACGCGTCCATGTCCACATAGACCCAAACCAAGCGCGTTCGCACTAATTTTTAACCTAACAACGCCCTTGGTCACATCACCCTTGGTTCGCACAAAGCCCTTGGTCACATCACCTTCCCTTCCCAATCCCCACATATCCTCCTCATTTCTTATTTCCACAATATAGCCCTACACATAAGCTGTCTTTCCCCAAGCTTCTTTACCGTGTCTAGTGACCTAAACCCAATGTTACTCGAAAAGTTAGCAAAAAGTGTGATAGGCGGCGCAGCACAGGTGTGTCGTAGGATCTTGACAAAATGTAGAAATCAACACGTGCTGGTTTTCACGCAAACCCCATTCGGTCCACGTCAAATCAATAAACAGGCGGCAAACGTGTTTGCCAACCCAACAAACAATCCGAATGTGTCCGCCTACGACGGGGTCGGGTTCGCATTTTTGCTCATGCCAATCCCCTCAGTGCGAGTGTCCCTGTAGCCAGGACAGATGTGACGGGCAGAAAGCAGCCTGACCCAGGCTGACCCAGACGGGCTTAACAGGCTAGATCTGGTCCGGGGATGTCCACAACCATCCTGACCAAGGCCGAACCTTGTTCGAACAGTGCTCATCCTTCGATGAGCTAAAATGTTTGATGTGACGCGTACAACCATAAAAAGAGCACGCAAAGCTAGGCATGAGCAATGGGTCGATCCGTCCCAGCCCGTCCCCACCCATGAAAGGCTTAGGCGGGTACGATTTAAGCCTATAGGATCTGGCTGGCTGTGACACGAGGGGGCAGGTCATGCTGACCCGGAGGTGACTCGGTTCGACCAGACCAGATGGCTGGCCATATGCCTATCCGTATGCCTGATGAAAAAATGAAGAACAGCACGAAGGGAGGGGGGATGAGGGGGGGGGGAGCAAGACGATCCTAGTGCAGGCCAATAGCTTCCACGAGTTGATTCCACTGAGTACAAGAAATCATCGCAGGAGGGGTTACAGGGAATATGTATGGGGGGTTATGGCTCGAAGTCCAAGCAGCCCTTCAAACCAGGGTTTAGGGTTAAGGACTTAGGATATGAAGGGACTTCTAACTGATAGTTTGAAACCCATACACACCCCACTCTATGTGTCACCACTCATTGTGTGCTTATCCCCAGCCTTTAACGAGGTGCTTCATACAGGTAAGTGAGCTGAGGAAGCGTGAATACATTGCTGGGAATGGAGCCCGTCAACCTGTTGTTTGAAAGACACCTTTGTGTGCGAGGTTATGGATTGGAATGGAATAAGTGACGACATGAGAATAGAGGGCAACTGTTGTTTGAAAGAGACCTGTGTGTGCGTGGTATGGGTTGGGGAGGAAAAGTAAGTGAGGAGATGGAGTGACATGGAGTGAGCAAAAGCAAGCACACGCAATCGATTTGAATGGGATGTGACACGAGCATGTTGGGAGACACGCATGAGTGAAAACTGAATTGCAGTTCGGTTCGAGGCGAACGGGTTCATGCAAAAAACAAAGTTTGAGTTGTTAACCAGTTCGACTAAGTTCTGGTTTCACCAGGGCTAGAAGGGGGGGAGGGGGGGGGGCAGGAAGAGGAGTGGCCATATGCGTCGTAATCAACCGAAACCCCTTCTTTCTTGTTTGCCATTGATCTTTGACCATACATGCTTAGCACCAGGCTCAAACGAGGAGCTTCATACAGATAAGCGAGATCAGAAAGCGAGTGAATGCCGTTGGGAATGGAACCCATCAAATTGTTGTTTGAAAGGACCCTGTGTGTGCATGGGATGAGTTGGGGAGGAGATGAGATTAATGGGCATGGACCGAATGACATCAAGCGCACAGAGTGGACCTAATTGGAGGATGAGACTAGCATGGTAGGAGGCAGGCATGAGGAAACCGAATTGCAGTTCGGTAGGCAAACGGTTCAAGTCACACACCCAAGAAGTCACACACCCAAGAAGTCACACACCCAAGAAGTCACACACCGTGGTTGGCCTAATCTGGGATGGGGAGGGCCAGGAAGTTGGGCTGTGATATATTCATCCTGACTTGGCTAGCAAGGCAACTGCATGGCCATATACGTTATGATTACCTGAAACTCGTTGCTTTCTTCCGTGCGTGTGGCATCTGGGATATTAGACTAAGGATATTCCCTCGAGGAATTTAAAATGTTTATGTGATCGCCCAGAGTGTTTGTTCATACCAGACTGAAAGGAGGTGCTTCATACAGATATTTGAGCTGAGAAAGCCCGGAGATGCTGTTGGGAATGGACCCAGTCAAACTGTTGTTTGAAAGAACCCTGTGTGTGAAAGGGTTTAGGCGAAAAAGGTGAGGAGATGAGAATATTGGGCATGGACAGACAGAGGGTGCAACAGCACAGCAAGCAACACAAGCAACCCAAGCATAAAAAAAAAAGGTGAGCTCATGATTTTTCTGTGAGGTTCTTACAGAACACTTAGTGCAGCGAGAGAGGAGATGCTGTCAGGAATAATCCCCTTAAGATCCGCCGCCGAGTAAGAGCTACGAGGGGTTTGGGTGCGGGAGGAAATTGAGGAAACCAGACGGAAACACGAGTGACGCCAGCACTGGGAATAAACGGTGCAGATTCCACCAATGCGCGCAGAAATCAATCAACACAAGCCTGCAGGATTGGCAACTTGTGTGGGATCCAATCCATTCTAGACGAAACACGATCACACTCACATCATGATCATATAATCATACTCACACCTAGGGATGAGCAAGGTGGCGAACACGTTCGAGGCGAACCGAACAGGTTTTGTTTTTTAGCTCAAATCGTTCGCCGAACAGTGTTCGATGTTCGCCCGAACACGTTCGTGTTCGGGCCGCTGCTGAAATTTGCCCGCGACGAACACGAACAGTGTTCGAGGTTCGCCCGAACACGCCTCCACAGGCGAACAGCGAACACCTGTTTTTTCCTAAACTGTTCGCCGAACCGAACAGTGTTCGGTTCGGCAAAAGAGGGTGTTCGACAAGGGGCGAAGACGAACATGTTCGTGTTCACCCTTTGCTCATCCCTACTCACACCATAATCGCACTTACATCATGATCAGATCACGCTTACATCATGATCACACTTACCTCATGATCACACTTACATCATGGTCACAACACAATCACATCATGATCACAATCACATCTTGATCACAGTCACATCTTGATCACACTTACATCTTGATCACAGTTACATCTTGATCACACTTACATCTTGATCACACTTACATCTTGATCACACTTACATCTTGATCACACTTACATCTATCTTGATCACAGTTACATCTATCTTGATCACGCTTACATCTGGGAAATCATGCCTGTATCGTCACAGAAGAGTCCTAGGGCGTAAAAACAGTCAGCACCCACGACCCAGCTTTGGACCGCCTTTCCCCATGCCTTCTGGCAGTCCCTGAGAAACACAGCTGGCAGTTGGGAACAGGAGAGAGGAGAGGAGGGAAGGAGTGAGAGAAGCACAAGGTGATGAGAAGAAACAGCCTACAGGACTGCTTTGTGACATGGATGGATGTATACAGATTGGACCGCCTTTCCCCGTGCCTTCTGGCAGTCCTTGAGAAACACATCTGACAGTTGGGAACAGGAGAGGAGAGAGAGAGAGAGAGAGAGAGAGAGAGAGAGAGAGAGAGAGAGAGAGAGAGAGAGAGAGAGAGAGAGAGAGAGAGAGAGAGAGAGAGACAGAGGCACATGAGCCCTCGAGTGAGGGAACAGTTAGCACCCACGGCCCAGATTTGGACCGCCTTTCCCCATGCCTTCCGGCAGTCGTGAAAAACACAGCTGACAGTTGGGAACAAGAGGGGAGAGAGAGGGACAGAGGCACAGACGAGGAAAGTTCCAGCTCTAGTACTGAAGACCAGGGAAACCAAAACGGATTACCCGGCTCAAAAGTCCCCGGACCTGCAACACCATCCTGACGCACCAACGCTGCCCGAACCCAATTTGGGAGGGGAGTGCTGGCATCACTCATTCTGGCGTCACTCGTGCCGCGCATAGCAGCCCAGTTAGGTGCTGTGAGTGGGTGTGCCTGCTTCAATCTGATTGTGCAACGACACCGCCAGAAGCACACCCACTCGCTGAGTAGTCATCGTGTGGGGGGGGGGGGGGGGAGGGAGGCAAATTCAAGGCTCTGCTGACCGCTGCCCTGTTGGCCCACCCGCAGCCTTCTCTCTGCTGACTGCTGCCTTGTCGGCTGACCCTCAGCCTGCGCTCTGCTGACAGCTCTGCCGCAATGCCCTTTATTTTGAGGCGCCTCAAAATACGCCCGCCTGCAGCCTTCTCTCTGCTGACTGCTGCCTTGTCGGCCGAACCTCAGCCTGCTATCTGCCCACAGCTGCCGCAATGCCCTTTTATTTCGAGGCGCCTTTGCCGCAGCGGGGTGCAACTTTGCCTACCTGGCAGCGAGGTGCAACTTTGCCTACCTGGCAGCGGGGTGGAACTTTGCCTACCTGGCAGCGGGGTGGAACTTTGCCTACCTGGCAGCGGGGTGCAACTTTGCCTACCTGGCAGCGGGGTGCAACTTTGCCTACCTGGCAGCGGGGTGCAACTTTGCCTACCTGGCAGCGGGGTGCAACTTTGCGTCCACGGCGGAGTGCAGCTTCGCCTACCTGCAACCCTCCTCACGCAGCTCAGATGGTGTCTCTTTGGTCAGTATGCCCTCTCTTTGGTCAGTATGCCCTCTCTTTGGTCAGTATGCCCTCTCTTTGGTCAGCATGCCCTCTCTCTTTGGTCAGAACGCCCTATCTCCTAGAGCAGAGCAGGAAATTGGTTGATGCCGTCCCTTTTACCCACTGATGGGCCACACGCAGTGGTTGACATCCCTGGTTGGCTCGGGAGCAGGGGATTGGCTGATGGCCATCCCACCCACTGATTGGCTCATGGCTGTCCCCTTTACTCACAGTCTGCGGCTCTCTCCTGCCCACTTCGCGTCAGCCCTGGCGTTCCAGCTCGACCTACCCCAGGAAGCACCTGGCTGTACACACCACACCAGCCTGAGTGGAGGGGAGGGGCTGAACTGAAAGCTGGCATTGCAAGTTAAGTTTTGAGGCGCCTCAAAACAAGGGGTTTGTGGCCTGCTGGGAGACTACGATGTACACACCACACCATTGGATGGGAGGGGCTGAAGTGAAAGCTGACACCGCAATCCGCCACCCCGAATCTGGGGTGGTGTGAATCTGTGATGTTATTGTCAGTCACGGACCCAATTTCCCCCCCGGTCGCACAGCGTGGGGCGGACCAATCTCCTGCCAGGTCCCCACGGCATCGCACAGCGTGGGGTGGGCTGTGCGGCTCGCGGCACGGGTGAAGGAACACAAGCACCGCCACCGCTCGGATTGGGTGGGATTCATTCATGGTTCATTCATCGCCATACATGTCCACACCTGCTGTTACTTGTGAGGCGCGTCAAACAGGGTTCATGATTCATTCATCGCCATGCCTGTCCACACCAAGGATAAAGAATATGGTTGTCGTATTATACGGGCCATTTTTTACGGTCAATTTTCAAAAATTCTGCGGTTTTTTTGTTAGAGCTTTTTTCTCCGCAAAAAAAAGTATCAAACTTAAGACTTGCTACCATCCACTTCTAGGAATGTGAACATCAAAGAAATTGCTAACTATCAGGCCTAAAAAGCCGCTCCCCCCCGAAACTCAGACCATTATAAGCGGTCCCTATCGGTTGCGGCGATTTCGCCCGCCGATCTGCGCATACCGGCGATTTCGCCCGCCGATCTGCGCATATCGGCGATTTCGCCCGTCGATCTGCGCATATCGGCAATTTCGCCCGCAGATCTGCGCAGATCGGCGATTTCACCCATAGCTCTGCACAGATTGGCGATTTCGGTGGTCAATTTGAATTCGCCACGAACTGAGAACCCTAAGTCAGGCACCCCTCCCTCCTCGTCAAAATTGTTGGAACTCACTGTCCCAACCAATTCGTCGCCACATACCACTTGTCACCGCACTGGATCTACAAGACCCAACTAGGGATGAGCAAAGTCCCGAACGCCTGTTCGGTTCGCCTCGAACATGTTCGAGGCAAACTGAACACGCAATTTTTTTTGCCAAAATTGTTCGGGCCGAACATGTTCCGTGTTCGGCCGAACATGTTCGACGTTCGCCCCAGAATTTCGGGTCTCCAAGCCGAACACGAACATGTTCGTGTTCGACTTGGGGGCCACGCGAACACCAAAAAGGTTCGCGTCAAAATTGGCCGCGACCAGATTTAGGTCGCGGCCAATTTGTGTTTGAGCTCATTTCGTGAGCTTAAACTCAGAACTCGTTTTCGCCTTAGCGCTCCCTCACACAGCCGCCCTAGCCTCCTTGTTCTAGGTGCAAGCAAGTGCACGCTGATACTTGCAATGTACACGGACATTAGATCTATGCATAGGGTTTAACGTAGTGTAGGGTGTTTAGGGTTACTATTAAGGTTCAGCCAGCATCTCCGCAAAGGGCTCAAGTAGGGCGTATCCTACGCCGTAGGATTCGGATCGCGCATTTCAGAGACCTAACCGTGCGGGATAACGTTTAGGAACGTGCGGCACCATCCAACGCTACCGTTGCAGGAAGGGTGTTTTCGGGTTTAGGGTCGAGGGCGGAGTTATGGCTTCCAGGGCTGGTGGATCCATAGGCCGAGGTGCAGGCAGGGCTCAGGGCAGCGCACCGGGATCTCCACCACGACCTATGCAGGGGCGAGTAGGGGATGGACCGGGAGGAGCCGGCGCGATCTTCGTTGGGGGGTTGCTTACCGTACCGGCGCCGACCTCTCGTCGCTCTTTCCGTTACGACGGCCCTCGACCCCCTTGTCGCATGACTCTTGAGAATGAGTTCACAAAGGTTCATGAGACAGCTCCTAAGGTGAGTACGGTTAGATAAGTTGTCAGGGAAGTAGTATAGTTTGTATTGTAGTGAAGTGTACTGTAGAATGTACGGGTAGGAGGGTTGTGGCGATATCGGAATTACGGCAGGAACAGGAGAATCGAGGGTGGGGCCACTCGAAAGGAGGTCAGGACGGGACAATGGTTGACCTGGCAAGGGCCACCGGTGAACTGGAAGGGGGACAGGGGTGACAAGGCTTGGCCGAGCCGCATGCAGGAAAAATGCCCCAAGGGTTGGGCGGTGCGAGGGGTAGTTGGCAGACCCCGAGGGTCAAATCCACGAGGGGTGACAGGGAGCCAAAACCAGCTCGGCAAGGACACCAACTCACTTTTGTTTGTCTTCTCGTAATTGTGGGAAAGCTTGTGATTCAGTTGTGATCTGTTGTCAAGCTGAGCAACTGCTAAATCCACGCCGGAGAAGCCAAACTAGTGCGGCCAGTTGTGCCTAGGAAAAGAAACTAGCTACTCGCGTCGAGAGTTTCTTTTACAAACAAAAGTCATGGCGGGCATGTCACTACGTAGTGGTGCCAAGCTGTCCGGAATGGGAGAACCACCGGAGAAGGAAGGAGTTCCATCGGGGAACGAAGTGGAAGAAAGCCCGGGGGAGAGATCCGATCCCGAGCGAGTAACTGCCCGGAATGACGCCGAGGACAAGGGCCGGCAGGAAGAACGACGCGGAGGTGGTACGACCCCCCGCGGTTCGGGACGATCTGCGATGCGCGCCGAGAGAACCCAGGGAGAGCGGTCGCCGTCAGAAGAACAGGCGACGGTGGCGGGGAGGGGCATCGCTGCGCCAATTGCTGGATCAGAAGGAGGAAGGGGAGGGCAGGTGACGCCATCCGGAAGCGGGAATTCAAGACGCTCGCTGTGGGAGGAGGGGTCACGTTACCGATACACCAGCCTCCCTAAGGTGGAGGTTCCGAGTCGCTTCAGTGGAGATCAAGAGTCGGGACCGAGAGTGAAGACCTACGCGATGCACTTGCGGAACGAGAGATACGGATGGGAGATGGACAGCCTGGATTTACGGCACTTCTTCAGATCTTTGGGGAACACGCTGGCGGGGGAGGCGAAAGCGTTTTACCTGGAGATTAGGGACCCGCTGCTGCAGGAGGAAGAGCGAGACGAGGAGGGCCGACTGCTACGGGACGAAGAAGGGAAGCCCATCCGCTTACGGGATCCGACGGAGCGCTTCCTGCAAGAATTGGCGGCGCACTTCCCCACGCAAACGCCGGCCAGGATGAGGGAGTTCGACCAGTTGAGACGAGGTTCACGAGAGTCTCTCCTGGGCTATTACCGGCGAGTGCATCAACTGGCGGAGGACATCGGCTGCAGCGAACCGCGTATTATAGTAGCCAAATTTTTGGACGGCCTGGCCGGAGAGCTAGAGCGGACCGTGAGGGATCGGACATACGACCTGGGTCCCAACGCCACGCTGCGACAGGCGTATGAAATCGCATGGCGTCACGAGCAGTCCCTGAGCCTCTATGACCTGGGGAGGAAGACTGATAAGCTGCCCAGGGAGAGAGAGCGCAGGGGAGTCGGCTGGGGAGGGGCCCTACTGGCGGGAGAGGAGGCGGAACAGGAAGACCAGGAAAGGGATCGAGCCTCTAAGAGTCGGACGCGGAAGCCTCGCAGCTCGGCCTACTCTCCTGGAGAAGAGCCGGTCTGTTACAAGTGCCGGGAGCCGGGGCACTTCAAGAGGGACTGCCCCAAGCTGCAGACCTGCTCCTATTGCCAGAGAAAGGGGCATCAGGCTGACAATTGCTACACTAAGCAACGCGAGCAGAAGGGTCGAGGGGGAAGGAGAGGAAGGATCGAGGAGCTGGAAGAAGAGCTGAGGAGGCTTCGGGCAGAGGAAGAGGACACGATGGCAGAAGAGGAAAAGCCAGTCCACATCGCAAGGTACGCGGCAGAGTCCGACGAAGAAGGACCGGAGCCCATCTTCATGGCGACAAACCCGGGGAGGGAGAGGGAAGACCTGGGCCTGCGCAGTGGTGCCGCAGACGGCCGAAGGGGCACGGCGACAGTAAGGAGGGGACCGCGGGCAACAGTAGACGAGGCCGTAGAGGAGGCGGCAGGAGCAGCGGAAGAAGCAGTGCAGCGGGCGGTAGCCCGAGTGGGGCCCAGGAGGCACCCGTTTGAAAGGATGGCGGCTCGTCCCTGCGTGGTGGAAGCGCTGGAGGGGACGGTAGCAGTGGAAGGGAAATACCCGGGCACAACAATTATCGATACTGGGGCGTCCCAAGTGCTGGTGGGAAGGCGACTGGCCGAGAGGCTGGGACTGCATCGGGCCGAGAATGTGACGCCGGAAGGAGTAAGGATTCAAACGGCGGAAGGAGGGGATGGAACATGGCTGCCGAGAACCATCCGACCCCAAGAAGTAGTGTTGGCGCCAGGAAGGGCAGAGGAGACCAGAATCCGAGTGCACTGTCTGGTATCTGACTCGGAGGACTATGACCTCCTGCTCGGCATGGAGCTCCTCTACAAGGTGGGGGCAGTGGTGGACACGTGGGCGGAGAGGGTTACCTACCAGCCACTGTATTGGGATTCAGAAGCGACCCGAGCTGGAGAGGAGGGAGCCATCCTGCCGGCGCGCTTTCTGCGAGGAAGGGTGGAGTATCGGGAACCGCATCACCAGCGGGTGCCCGAGCAGCGATGGGAAGATGCAGGAGTGTACCTGGAAAGGGCAGCCAGTCGACGAAGGATGGAGGAAGCGGCTAGGGCGAGGGTGGAGGAACTGAGGGAGGCCAGAGGACTGGCCGAACCAGCCTATGACTTCGAAACTTTCAATAGGCCGGTACGGCTGGTGGAATTGTTCGGGGGTGTCGGCCCGGGGCTGGCCGCCTGTGTCCGTCTGGGCATGGTGGTGGAGCGATGGACCTACGTGGAGAAGAACCCAGAGGTCAGGAGGATGGCGATGCATCACGCGATGATGCTGCACGAGCGATTCCCAGACAAGCTATCCAGAGACGTAGTCGAGCAGGCCCGGTTGGAGGCGGAAAGGATGAGTGATGTGACTGAGGTGACCGAGGAGGTGGTAGCAAGCTGGGGGCAAGTGGACTTGTTGGTGGCGGGATGGGAGTGTCAAGGCCTGTCCAGAGCAGGAAGAGGGAGAGGATTAGAAGACCCCCGGACGGCTCTATTCCAAGAATTAATTCGGGTGATGAAGCTAATAAAGCGAAGGCAAGGCCCGTTTTCTTACGTGGTGGAGAATCTTGACGTGGCGGATGATGAAAGGAGCTTAGTGAAGGAGGCGCACCGAGCGGTCACACGGGAGCTGGGTGGGCCATGGGGTAGCATGGGACGCAGCGCAGATGGGTGCTCGAGCGCATCGGATCCGGCGATATTGGCAGAACATGGTCCCAGAACCAGTGCTGCGGGACCAGTTGGGTCGCATGCGACGGCCATTACCCCTGCTGGTGCAGGATATCCTGGAACCGGGGAGGAGGGTGGCCCCAGTGGTCAGCCCGGACATAAGGACGCAGTACCCGTGTAACGAGGTGGGGGCACCACGGCAGGCCTGGCCAACTCTCGTGTCGACCCCGGGTAGCTATGCCTTTAGCATGCAAGGGGATCAACCGGGACCGGGAATGGTACAGGTGCTGGCGACGGGGGAGTGGGAGGAGCCACTAGCAGTGGAACGCGAGAGAGCCATGGGCTATCTGCGAAACGCGACGGCGGCAGAAGGGGTGTCAGAAGAAGTGAGGCGGCAGGCGCTGGGAGGAGCTATTGATCAGCATGCCTAGGGATGAGCAAGATCCCGAACGCCTGTTCGGTTCGCCTCGAACATGTTCGAGGCGAACCGAACAGGCTTTTTTTTTTTGCCTAAATGGTTCGGGCCGAACATGTTCAGTGTTCGGCTGAACATGTTCGATGTTCGGCTCTGGATTTCGGCTCTCCAAGCCGAACACCAACATGATCGTGTTCGGCTGGGGTTTGACGCGAACACCAAAAATGTTCGCGTCAAAATTGGCCGCGACCAGATTTAGGTCGCGGCCAATTTTTGTTTGAGCTCATTTCGTGAGCTCAAACTCAGAAGTTGTTTAGGCCTTAGCGCTCCCTCACACAGCCGCCCTAGCCTCCTTGTTCTAGGTGCAAGCAAGTGCACGTTAATACTTGGAGTGTAAACGAACATTAGATAGATAGATCTATGCATAGGGTTTAACGTAGTGTAGGGAGTTTAGGGTTACTATTAAGGTTCAGCGAGCATCTCCGCAAAGGGCTCAAGTAGGCCGTATCCTTCGCCGTAGGATTCGGATCGGGCATTAGGAACGTGCGGCACCATCCAGCGCTAACGTTGCCTTAGGGGGTTTTAGGGTTTAGGGTCGAGGGCGGAGTGATGGCTTCCAGGGCTGGTGGATCCATAGGCCGAGGTGCAGGCAGGGCTCAGGACAGCGCACCGGGATCTCCACCACGACCTATGCAGGGGCGAGTAGGGGATGGACCGGGTGGAGCCGGCGCGATCTTCGTTGGGGGGTTGCTTACCGTACCGGCGCCGAGCTCTCGTCGCTCTTTCCGTTACGACGGCCCTCGGCCCCCTCCTTCGGGGCAGACGCCGACGCAGCCGGAGAGCGGCAGTGAGAAGGAGGATGAGGAGGAGGATGGTGAGGGCGAGAAGGAGGAAGACACTGAGGGGAGCGGGGATGACAGCGAGGTGGCGTGGGACCCAGAGACGCATGGCGGTGGGGAGGGGGGAGATGATGATGATGAAGACCACGAGATGGATGGGTTGGAGCCAGAGGGGCGGGAGGAGGAGGTGGGAGAGGGTGGTGGAAGGGCGGCGACAGAGGCGGGATCACACCATGTGCGTGAAGGGGGAGGGAGCGTGGGGGTTAAGGTGGGGGGGGGGAAAGGCCGTGACCATTAGGGAGCCGAGGCAGAGGAAGAAAGCGAACAAGTTAAGGGAGCGGGCATATCCCTGCACGTTCACTGGGGAGCCCTTGGGCGAGGGTGTGATTGCTCCCGAGTTCCTAGACGAGGACGGAGGGTCCGAGAGTAGTAAGGGGACTGGCAAGGGTAATAGGAAGCCGGGGTGGCAAGTTATGATGTTCGGACCGTTAGGGGCAGACGATAAGCGTCAGTGCAAGATTTGCACAGACAGGATTTCGTGGAAGCAATCCACAACAACCCCCGGCGAGCGGCACTTTGCGAGCTTCCACACTGCACACATGCATGTGTGGCATCACCGTTACCACACCCCGTCCGTTCACTTGCCAGGGGAGACGTTTCCCTGTGGGGGCTACAAGGGAGTGCCGGATGGCTACGTCTATCAGTGGCCACATGCCAAGACTTGGCTGCAGCTCGCCAAGGGGAAAGGGATGGCGACTGGTGGAGGTGATGGTAGGGATGAGCAAGGTGGCGAACACCTGTTCGGTTCGCCTCGAAAGCTCAAATCGTTCGCCGAACAGTGTTCGATGTTCGCCCGAACACGTTCGTGTTCGGGCCGCTGCTGAAATTTGCCCGCGACGAACACGAACAGTGTTCGAGGTTCGCCCGAACACGCCTCCACAGGCGAACAGCGAACACCTATTTTTTCCTAAACTGTTCGCCGAACCGAACAGTGTTCGGTTCGGCAAAAGAGGGTGTTCGACAAGGGGCGAAGCCGAACATGTTCGTGTTCGCCCTTTGCTCATCCCTAGGTGATGGGTCAGGAGGGATCGAGCGGTGGATGACAACCAAACTGACCTCGGTGCAGCTACGGCAGGCGATCACGAAGCTGGTGGTCACCTGCGACCTCCCCTTCCGCATCGTCGAGGCCGAGGCTGTAAGTGCCCCATCCCATCCCATGCATGATTGGGCAAGTATGTGGTTAGTGGACGTGTCTGTCCCTTTGTGTTTTGACTGTTTGCGTGTGGCCCAGTGCAGTGCTATATTAATTTCATCCCATCCCCCTGACGTTTACTCCCCTCTCCCCCCTTGTCTCTACCCCTCTCCAGTTTCGTGAGCTACTCATCCTGTTAAACCGCAACTGCGCGCAGAAAAACTTCATCCCCTCGCGCTGGACGGTTTCCCGCGACACAGTGGTCTATGCGGCTGCCGCTCTTCAGTCAGCCATCGCGGAGATGCTGGCGAAGGAGGGGGAGCTGGGGTGCAGGGTGTCGTTCACCATCGACATGTGGACGTCGCCCAACAACAGGGCGTGGCTAGTGGTAACGGGTCACTGGATCGACGAGTATTACCAGCTGCGCACAATGGTGTTTGAATTCCGCGAGATTCACGGGCGTCACACGGGCAAGCAGATGGCGAGGGTGGTTGAGGAGACGGTGGTGCAGTGGGGGTTGGAGACGCGTTGTCTTGGGTTCACCTCAGACAACGCCTCCAGCAACACTGCCGCTTTCAGGTGGATGTCGGAGGAGGGTGGTGGCCAGTGCTTCTTCAACTCGCGCATGCACTTCCGGTACGAAAGGGAGCGTGCGTGGGATGTGCGATGAGGGAGTCTGGGTGCGTCGTTCCTGTGATGTGAACATGTTGTGGTTGTAGTACAGGCGGGTGGGCCTATGCGGCTTGAGAGTGGTAGTGTATCTCGGATCTATGCCAATGTGAACTCACACTTCCCTTTCTCTCCGCCATGAATGTTTTGTGATGTGCGCAGATGCCTGGCACACGTGATCAACCTTGCAGTGAAGGCAGCACTCGCTGTGACCGCCATCTGCAAGTTGCTGAAGATTCTGAGAGAGATGGCGTCGTGGATAGGCTACTCGCCGCAGCGCTCGGGGAAGTTCTTGGGCCTTCAGCGGACTCTGAACGCGCAGGGCAACCCCGCCAAACCGGAGCCGGCATTGAAGCTGGTGTAGGACAGTCCCACACGCTGGGGGTCGACCCACGACATGGTCGAGCGAGCCGGGGTTCTGCAGGAACCCATCTTTGTCTTCTTTGCCCAGACACAGGTGTGTGTGTGTGTGCCAGGTGTTGTGTATGCTGTTTTATGTGTTGGTATGTCGGTCGGGGTGTTTTCTTCTGGGACTTGCACCACTGTTGGCCATGCTTGACTAAATTGTTCGGACCTCCAACAACCTCAACCACCCCACTTTCCATCCTAACACCCGCCCACCCATACGTTCTACCCGACAGGGCGTGTCGAAGGCTGACAAGGCGAAGATGGACACCTTGCGCCTGACGGACGCAGACTGGGAGACTCTGCATTCTGTCAAGACCTTCCTCAGCCCATTCGCCAAAGTCTCCAAGGCCGCAGAGGGAGCGGCGTACCCTACAGTGTCGATGGTCCTGCCGTACTACAACGGCCTGATCGACGCTATGGACTCGCGCCTTGCCAAGGGGCCATCGGCTACGCTAAAGCCGATGATTGAGGCGGCGCTGGGTCTCTTGAAGAAGTATGAATTGATGTCAAGCAACGAGTTGTGGATCGCCACCTTCCTGGACCCTTCCATGAAGGCGGCGTGGTTCGACGACGCGCACTGGGAGACGCTGCATCCCGATACAGAGCGGAGGGCGAGGCCTCGTCCCTCGTCAGACGAGGTGATCCAGCTGGTTCGCGAACGCGTGGCCGAGTACCAGGCCCGGGCTGCAGCGATTGCCCCTCAGCCGACCCCACTTGCCCCAGTGACGGAGGAGGAGGAGGGAGACGCGGCGGATGACGACGAAGACGCCGAGTTTCTCCCTAGTCGCCGACGCCTTGCGGCGCGTCTGTCGGCGAGCTAGGAGGCGGGGAGGGGTGGGATGGTGCAGGATGACGAGGTTGGCAGGTACTTATCTGAGAGGGTGCGGTGCGACGTGTCAGCGTTGGAGTATTGGCGCAGCGCCACCAACATGCAGATGCTGAGGCGCATGGCCCGGGATTATCTTGCCATCCCTGCCACGTCCGCGTCGAGCGAGCGCGTGTTCTCCCTTGGCCGCAACCTCATTTCCTGGAAGCGGCACCGCCTAGCCTCTCAGAGGACGCGAGCTTCCATGATTCTCAGATCATGGTACACCTCACACCCTGGACAGAGGATAGGCGAGGGCCGCCGTGCAAAAGGCGAGGCACCACCAGAGTTCGCCATTGAAGGCGAGGGGGAGGAGGAGGACGACGAGTGGGAGGAGGAGGAGGGGGAGGAGGAGCAGGAGGGGGTGGGTGCTGGCGACACCTCTGACGCGGAGCATGCTGTTGTTGGTAGTAGCAGTGGTGTGCAGGCGTAGGATTTAATTTGACAGTGACTTTTATATAGGCAAAACATGATGGTGTGGTATGCTGGTGTGCGTTGCATGAACACATATACACCCTCCACCCCCCTATCTATCTTCCCAACCCTCCAGATTCCCTGTTTGACCAATGTGACTAACAAAATTGCCCACGGGCGAACTCGAACATGTTCGGTTCGAACATGTTCGAGTTCGCCCACATATACCAAATTGTTCGCCGAACCGAACCTTGTTCGGTTCGGAAAATGGTGATGTTCGAGCGAACTCGAACCCGAACGTGTTTGAGTTCGCCCTTTGCTCATCCCTAGACCCAACCCCCCATACACTTTCACAGGTCTCGACATTGGCCTCAGCCCAACCCTAGACTATTACAGATGGCCACGGAACCTGTCTAAGCTTCTGTGGGGATGTTCCTTAGCCCCACGGAAACTCATAAATCTCGGTTTAAAAATTTCGGCCTTAAAAAACGACCGTATTTTTGAACGAACCTAAAAATGCAAGGTCTGACCGTATTTTACCGTTTAATACGACCGTAAAATACGATACCGTATTTTACGGTAAATTTTCGAAAATTCTGTCGTATTTTTTAACCTTGGTCCACACCTACTATTACTGCTCCCCCGGGGTCTTCGAGGAGCACAAGTACCGCCACCGCTCGCTCGGATTGGGTCGGGTTCATGATTCATTCATCGCCATTGGCTGTCGAGTCGACACCTTCGCTCGGATTGGTTGGTTACTGCTCCTCCGGGGTCTTGGAGTACCCCCGCCTTTGCGCAGAGCTTGCGGCCAAAAGGCTGCACAACGCTGAACCCACACAGCTCACGCAAAGCGGAGAAGCATGGTTTACACGGCTTCCGCCAAAGGTGGCCGTGCAGTACACGCTGCAGCGGGCACAGGTGAACGCACTGATCGGCAAGCACCACGCTGGCTTTGTGGCAGCCCCGGCGACAACAGTGAACACCCTCCAGCCGCTACTAGGCACTGGGAAGCTCCGCTGCACTCTGGAGGGAGAAGACGATGTGCAGTGATAGCACTCAGTAGTGCTATCACATCACAGCACTGCTGTTGACTTGCTTAGTTGTGTTCAGGCTGTGGTTTTCACCCCTGTAGCAACCTTATAACCCTGGTTGTACTTCCCCCCTTATCAACAAAGGACCATTCGAGGCACAACGTGAAGAGTGGACAGCGTACGGGTCTGCGTTGACGCTGATGGATATATTCAGCCTGCGCCGGAAATGTGTTAGGGGATCAGCTTTGCTACTACATACTTTTGGGGGGAGGGGGAAGGGGGGGGGGGGGGGAGCATTTTTAGCAGTAGCACTGCTACAGCCAGCGCCAAAACGCTCCCTGCTTACCGCGCCTGCTACTACTAGGATAACCAAGGAATGGCCTTGTGACGATGGGTCTCTCCCATCCCGCGGCGCAGGCTGTATACCTAGAAACGCAGCATCGGCTCCAAACGCGCATGCACACTCGACACGTGTAGAACACGTGGCGCTAAGCCGTGCCGCACGAGTGCTATTCAGTCGCATTGTGGCAGTGCAACACCGAGTGGTGATAGTTCCACAGTGAGGTTTGAACGAGGTAGGGAAAGGGAGGTTGGGAAGCATTGCTCGCTGTTCCCACCTCATCTCGGTATTACCTGCGGTATACCATGAATTTTCGGATGAGTAAGTTACCGCCGACCTGTCGTGGCAGTCCAACCATGAGTGCCTACTACATGTCTTTGCGCACTTCTATTAGTCGCATGGTAATAGTATCGCTATCCCGCCCAGGCTGCGAGGAGGAAGGGAGGTACAAACTAGAGAAGCATTCCGTATATTACTAGTACCTACACTGGCAAGCATGCGAGGAGGGACGGAGGCAGTACCTTGCGTGGCGTTGATCACGACTTGCGCATGGCATGGAGAGATGAAGGCAGTGAGCCAAAGAGCGGCGGAGAGTGCAAGCCACGCTCGCGGCTGCATCGCAGTTGACTTTGGCGGCGCGCGGCGCGGCGCGGCGGGACTTTGATCTGCTACTAACCACTTCCCCTACTAGTAGTGGTCGCGCCTCGAAAACAGACTACTTCCGCGACATGGTGACGGGGCAAGAGTTGAACACGTAGGTGAGGCTGAGAGATGGAAATCGCCTACACAGCACTGAGAGGCTGCCTGGAAGGGGGCCGACGAAAGCTGCTGCTGCGTTTTCTGGCCCAAGCTCGGTCAGACCGGCGTCTGAACGGAAGGGGGGCCAGTTCACCCACGTGCCTCCTCACACGACCTGACTCGATCCTTCTGGACCGACCTCGACCTAACCGAGCGCGCATTTATAGGGTTACAGCGAACCGCCCGCTACATGCAAGTTCTACTAACGAGGCCCTTGCGACAGACTAAACGTTAGTGAGCCTCGGAACCCGTTTTTGTCCCAGCGCTGGACAAAGAAAATAATTAGGTTATCGGGTTTCACGTCGCATGCGGGGAATTTCGGCAGCTCTAAGTCGTATTTCAAAGAGTATCGTGTTGACTTGTTTTCCATCAAACGCGCAACGGAAGGCAGTTTGGCACAACTCAGCCCCAAAGCGGTAACAACTGAACCGGTTCGGATTAGAGTGATTTAGGTATACAAAATCTTTTCTGTTCAGTAATTAATCAATGCCTGATTCAAATGTTGTAAACAGGGCGGAATTAAAACCCCAACAAACATATAGGGAAGCCAGCACTTCCAAAAATGATACAAGGACCAACAAATCTTCACCTGCAATGTATAATTTATAGAAAGAAATCATAGAAACTATACGGTAGCATAATCTCTACAAGTTTTCTATGCACGATTTGTTAAAGAATTTTCCATTCAAATTTCGTAGCTCGATAGACCAGTAAGCTTATTACCATACATACATATGTTACATGTGTTGGGAACAAATAAGTTAAGCGCCTCTGTCGTGTCAGAACTCAAGGCACAAAGCAAAGCAGCTCAAGTCGAAGCATCTCGAGTCAACCAAAGCGGTTAACGAAACCGTCGAAGGTTACAGGAAAGTCAAAGGTCAGCGACCTTTGACCTGACGCAGCGCGACAGCAAGGACAAACAACTGACTCGACATTGAGCAGTTGCCCGAGTCGCACTGTATCGAAACCGCAACAGTGAAATTAGTTATAATGTCTCCTCATATTCTCTGTACTCACTCTATTTATATTCTTGTATCTCCTTGCTTTAATTTACTTACTTTGCCCTCACATACCAGCGCACGCTGGTTCAAAGACTTCATTCAACACTTCCGCTACCGTATTACAACATCTACTCAGACTTTAACTGTACAAAGATCCTAGGGCGTCTCAGCCCAACAACATGCTATGGCTCAAGTCCTTGGCATACCAGACATGGGTCTTAAATCAAATCCGATACTTCTCAATGTTTGAGACTTCTCTATCCTTCCACTCTCCCTCTGTGAACCTGGTGTCCCCTTCAGACACCCGGCACGAGTGGCTTGTGTCCAGCAACTTGAGAAACCAATGTAGCATGGCCTCTGCCCTCTTGCTTGAGGTTCCAAATCTGATACTTCTCAATGTTCGGAACTTCTCCGTCCCTCCACTCCCCCTCTGTCAACTTGCTATCCCCCTTGGGCACTCGGCACGAATTTCTTGTATCCAGCAACTTGAGAAACTGAGGCAGCATGACCTCAACCCGTTTGCTTTGTGCTAGTCTCAAGAATGCTATTAACGCAGTGTTTCTGGTGGATGGGCAGCCAAATCCACTTTTGTTAGTATCATCTACAGTTGCAACTGTCCCCCTGTTGCTGGTTTCGGGTTCACCATGTGATGTGATTATGAAAGGGGTTTTCGCAGGAATCTGCCTGCTGGGAGGGTTGCACGGTGCAGGGTGTAGGAATAACCGAAAGGTTATATAAAGCATTCCCGAAGCTGTTCCACTGTACCAGTACCGTAATAGCTCATATAGAGCATGCGGGATGTCGAGGGTCACCCAAAGGTCAACCGTCTGAGAAAATCAATGGTCGTGACCCTTGACAATCCAGTAACCGCGCGACAGTTAATTCACTGGAACATGGTAACTGTCGAGGATAGCAATAGTCACGGTTACTGTAGCTATGCAATACAGTTAATAAGGGAATGTACCCCTTAGAGTACATGGCTAGCTATATTTCTATTTCATCCCTTATACTCCTATCTTTCAATCATCTTGTTCTCCTTCAATTATTATTCAACAAGATCACTACAAAGACTTCATTGTCTCCTCTCATACTTAACAGATTCTATCCGTCAGAATATTATACTCTAGCCTGTAGTGGGGTGCTCTATAGCGAGTACAACCCTTCTAGGGTTTGCTATTTGTATCCTCATTCTTGCTAGTGCAATCCTCTTATTTCTTCTAAACATTTCACATGGTATCAGAGCAGGTCGATCTCCCTTGGATCGATCCTGTGGGTGGGCTTACCACCTCCTTGCTTCCGCTGCAACTACTAGCACTACACTTGGTGCCGCACGCCCAGTGGCGTGTGGCAGATTTGGGCGCACGGCGGGCTTCGGCCCCGTCGTGGCCTGAGCGCGGCCCGTACAGGCAGCACGCGGCCCGTACGAGCTGCGCCTGGCCTGCGCGCGGCCCGTACAGGCAGCGCGCGGCCCGTACGGGCTGCGCCAGGCTCGCGCACCACCCGTACGGGCTGTGCCAGGCCCGCGCACCACCCGTACGGGCTGCGCCAGGCCCGCGCGCGGCTCGGGCCGCCTGTGCGCGGCTCGGGCGACCCAACCTGCTGCCCTGGCCCCGGCCCCGTCGCCCTACCTACGGCTCGGGCCCGTCGCCTTACCTACGGCACCGCCTCCCTCCCCCCCCCCCCCCCCCCCCCCTTTGCCGTCGCCCGTCGCGGCTCCTTCGGGGTCCGCACGCGGCCCCCCTCAGGTCGCTTCGACAGGCGACGGGAGGGGCGACCTGGGGGGTGGCGGGTGTGTGGTCTCCCTTGCTCCTCCTCTTCCTCCGTCTCCTTGTGCTGCAGCTACCGCTGAGGGGGGGTGGACTTGTTGGAGCTGGTGGAGTGGTACTAAGGGGGGGTGAAGGGGGAGTGTGTCAGAACTTTATATATAGCTTATGCTGTTGTGTAGGCTGTAGTGGGGTATCCCATAGGGGGTACAACCCAATTAGGGTTTCCTATATGTACTCACTTCACTCATAGTTCATTCATTCGCGTTCTCTGTTTCACATGGAATCAGAGCAGGTTCCCTCCTAGGGACTGCTTCTAGGGCCCACCGAAGCGCGCCCCGAGGCCCACCACCCTGCTTAGCGGCCCAGCCGCTCTCCTCGCCCACTGCACCACCCTACTGCGTGAACCCGAGCAGCCGACCGCCGCGCCGCTGAGCACCGGAGGAGCCGAGCCGCCCAGCCGTTGTGCAGCCAAGCCGCCGAGCAGCCGAGCCGCCGAGCCGCCGGGCCGCCCGACCGCCGAGCCGCCCTGCCGCCCTGCTGTCGAGCCGCCGAGCCGCCGAGCCGCCCCGCAGCCGCGCCGCCCTGCAGCCGAGCCGCCCTTTTGCCGAGCCGCCTGTCCTGCCCTATCTGGTGAGCACGCCCCACTGCTACTGCGTGCCCTACTCCCCACTGCTTTCACTGCTAGTTTGTCGTCATGGCTACCCCCAGTGTCCTCGCTTTTGACGCTGAGGGTCGAGCCATTGACTTTGAGGTCTGGGTCGACGACCTCAAGCTGTTTTTACAGTGCGATAGGGCGGACGGTCCTTCTCTCTTTGACCTCACCTCTGGCGCCTCTCTTGCTCTTGCTACAGATGCTGACCCCACTGTTCGCTCTCAGTGGGCCACCCGCGATGCTGCTGCACGTCTTGCTGTGCGTCGCCACCTCCCTACCACTGAGCGCGCGCACTTTAGTCAGTACAAGAGTGCTCAGACCTTGTACGACGCTGTAGTTGCGCGCTACTCTTCCCCTGCCACTGCTGCACTGAGCCGTCTCATGCTACCGTACCTCTTTCCTGATCTCACTGCCTTTCCCACTGTCGCTGACCTCATTACGCACCTCCGCACTAGTGACACTCGCTACAGCGCCGCCCTTCCTGCTGAGTTCTGCGCCAAGAACCCCCCCCCCCATGTACATCACTCTCTACTACATAGTCACACGCCTCCCTGACTCCCTTTGCGTAGTCAGGGACCACTTCCTCTCAGTCTGTCCCACCACTCTCACTATCGACCTCCTCGAGAAGGCCCTCCTAGCGGCGGAGAAGAGCATCGTTGCTGTAGGAGCCACTCGTGGCGACCCTCGCACCCCCATCTTTGAGGGGTGTTCTCCTTCCCCCTTGCTGCCCTCTGTTGCCTCTGTTGCTGCTGCCGACCTGCTTGGTCTTGAGTCGGTCGGCGCGGCGTCTGCCCCTAGCGGGAGACGCCGCCCTGGCAAGGGCAAGGGGGGCAAGGGCGCGGGTGGAGCTGGAGGGGGCGGTGGAGGTGGCGGTGGAGGCGGCGGAGGGAGTGGGGGTGGCGGTGGGAGTAGTGGCAGGGGCGGTGGTGGTGGTGGCAGCAGCGGAGGAGGCGGCGGTGGCGGCGGCAGCGGTGGGAGTGGAGGCGGCGGTGGTGGCGGAGGTCGAGGCAGCGGTGGCGGAGGGGGTGGAGCTGGTCGGGGTGGTGCCCCGCAGTGGAGCGGCTCTGGTAGTGGTCAGCGCCAGCAGCAGCAGCAGCAGCAGCGTTCGCGGGACATCCCCCCGCTCCAGCAGCTCCGTGAGTGGTACACGCAGCGTCAGAGGGGTGGGGGTTCTGGTCCGTGCACCTGCGTCCTTCGTTCCGGCGACCGCGCGAGTGAGCAGTGTGGGGGTGCCCACCCCACCCAGCGCTGCTTTGGCCGCCTGACGGACGCTTGGCGTCAGCAGTTCCCCGAGGCTAGTGAGATTCCCCGCTGGGGAGAGCTGTTTAGGGCTGGTGTAGCTATCTTTGATCTTGACTTTGATGCTATCCTTGCTGCCATGTATGCTGTGACTATTAGTGAGGAGGGTGACTGTTACCGGTGTTTCCCGCCCGACCCGGGCATTGGTACTGCTGCGCTAGGTGCTTGTGAGACTGCTGCTCTAGGTGCCAGTGCGTCTGCGCTCTCAGGTACTGGTGAGGCTGCGCTCTCAGGTACTGCGTCGGCTTCGGCCTCCCTCACTTTCACACTTGACTCAGGGGCTTCTCGCTCCTTCTTTCGAGACCGCACCACAGTCACGCCGCTTGGTCGGCCGGTTGCAGTCTCCCTGGCTGACCCCTCTGGGGGTCCTGTCCTCTCTCACTTCTCCACTGTCCTCCCGTGTCCGGCTGCCCCTTCGGGCACCCTATCTGGTCTGTACCTCCCCTCGTTCTCGACGAACTTGGTGAGTGGTGCTGACCTGCAGGATGCGGGGGTTCACCAGTTTACTCCTTCGAGTCAGTGGGTGACCCACTAAACGGACGCACGCACAGGCCGACACCTGGCCACGTTCTCGCGTCGGCCGGGCTCGAGTCTCTACACCCTGACCACTCCGTCTCCTCCTGTCCCTGCGTCTGGCCAGGTAGCTGCGTCGGTTCAGGTGTTTGCTGCTGCGTCCCGGTCTGGTCCTGAGTCTGCCCCCTGCTTGTGTCGCCTCGTGTCTCACGAGACTCTCCTGTGGCACCACTGTCTTGGCCACCCCTCCTTGCCTCGTCTTCGGGGCATGGCTTCCCATGTCCTTGTCTCTGGTCTCCCCCGGTCTCTCCCTCCCCTTCCTTCGGGACCAAGACCATCCTGTGTCCCCTGTGTCGAGGGGCGCCTCCGGGCTGCCCCTCACTCTTCCCAGTTTCCTCCGACAGAGGCTCCTCTGCAGACACTTCACATGGACGTGTGGGGCCCGGCCCGCGTCCGTGGGCAGGGTCACGAGCGCTACTTCGTGCTGGTGGTTGACGACTACTCGCGTTACACCTTAGTCTTCCCTTTGCGCAGCAAGGGTGATGTCACTGAGGTGCTGATCGACTGGATCCGCGAGGCTCGTCTCCAGCTCAGGAGGAGCTTCGGCTCAGACTTTCCTGTTCTGCGTCCGCACTGTGACCGATGTGGGGAGTTCTCCTCTGGCCTTCTGCGGGCCTACTGTCGTGCACGGGGCATCCGCCAGACCTTTACGCTTCCGGAATCTCCACAGCAAAATGGGATTGGTGAGCGCCGCATTGGCATGGTCATGGACGTTGCTCGTACGTCCATGATGCATGCGGCTGCCCCCCATTTTTTGTGGCCGTTTGCGGTTCGGTACGCGGCGCATCAGCTCAACCTTCACCCCAGGGTCTCCCGGCCGGAGACCTCCCCAGCTCTACTGTGGACGGGAAAGGTCGGCGATGCGTCTGCGTTCCGTGTCTGGGGATCTCGGGCGTTTGTCCGCGACTTGTCTGCGGACAAGCTGTCCCCCCGTGCTGCTCCCTGTGTCTTCCTCGGCTTCCCCCCTGACGCCCCAGGGTGGCAGTTCTACCACCCCTCCTCTCGTCGTGTTCTGTCCTCCCAGGACGTCACGTTCGACGAGTCGGTCCCCTTCTACCGTCTCTTCCCCTACCGCACTCCTTCCCTCCCCCCACCGCCACACTTCCTTGTGCCAGGTCCCCCCCCGGTAGACCCCCTTCCCCCTCAGGGTCCTGTCCCTTCAGGTGTGTCCCAGGTACACGCGGTCGAGCCGGTCGAGGTTGCTGGTGACTCTGGTACTACTGCGGGTGCTGAGCCTGGGGGTGCTGACTCTGGGGGTGCTGACTCTGGGGGTGCCGTGCGCGTGGGTGCTGAGCCTGGGGGTGCTGAGTCTGGGGGTGCTGCGACTGGGGGTGCTGTGACTGGGGGTGCTGCGCCTGGGGGTGCTGAGCCTCGGGGTACTGCGACTGGGGGTGCTGAGTCTGGGGGTGCTACGTAGGGAGCTGCTGAGCCTGGAGGTGCTGCGTCTGGAGCTGCTGAGCCTGGGGGTGCTGAGTCTGGGGGTGCTACGTCTGGAGCTACTGAGCCTGGGGGTGCTTCGTCTGGGGCTGCTGATCCTGGAGGTGCGGAGCCTGCGGCCGCTGGACCTCCCCTTGTGGCGTCTAGCGGTGCTGGGCGTGGAGGTTCTCCGGGTGCTCCGTCTCGGCGGGAGCCACTCTCTCCACAGGAGCTGCGCAAGTGGTTTGCTCGCCGCTGGAGGCGTGCTGCTGGAGCTAGAGCTTCTTCGGCCGCTGAGGGTGCTGGTGCCGCCGGTCCCGGAGCTGCTGGGCCTGCGGGTCCTACTGGAGCTGGAGCTGCTGAGGGTGTTGGTGCTGAGACTGCTGCTGTTTGTCCTGGCGGTGGTCCTGCTGCTGGTGCTGCTGGAGGTCCTGCCGCTGGAGGTGCTGTTAGCGCTGGTGCTGCCGCTGAGGGTGCTCGTGCTGTCCCTGCTGTGTCTGGAGTCGCCGTGCGGCCTCGGCCGTACTTCGTTCCGCTCCTGCAGCAGGTTCTTGGTCTTTCTCCTCCTTTAGAGTGTCCTCCGCCTGTCCAGTCACCGTCACAGTTAGAGCCCGCCTCCCCACTGCCTGCTCCCTCTCCTTACACTGGTCCTACTGGAGGTCTTGCTGAGCGTCGTGAGCCTGCGTCTCGTCCCGCGTCGCCTGTTCGTGCTGCTCGCGCTAGTGGTCGCGGTTCACGTCAGCGTCCTCCTCCTGTCCCTAGCACGCACCGGATGTCTCTGCGTCCGTCCACTACTCCTCTGCGTGCCCCTTTGCCTTCTTCTCCTGCGTCCTCTCTTCCTGCGCTTGCCGACCCGGAGTCGGACTCTCTTCGTGCTGCCAGTCCTACTGTCACGCCGCCCTTGTTGCTGAGTCTCGCGTCTCTACTGCTTGCCCCTGAGGGAGACCCGGATGCACTAGACATCCCGACTCCGCGCTCTTACGGGGAGGCCGTAGAAGGTCCCTACTCCTCTCAGTGGCAGGCAGCTATGGATGCAGAGATGGCTTCCTGGAAGTCCACAGGCACCTACGTTGACGCGGTTCCCCCTCCTGGGGCGAACATCGTCAGTGGCATGTGGATCTTCAGGGTGAAGCGGCCGCCGGGCTCTCAACCTGTCTTCAAGGCGCGGTACGTCGCTCGTGGCTTCAGTGAGCGGCAGGGAGTTGACTACTTTCAGACCTTCTCTCCCACCCCGAAGATGACTACTCTTCGGGTGCTGCTGCACATAGCAGCTCAGCGCGACTACGCGCTTCACTCTCTTGACTTCAGCACTGCGTTCTTGCAGGGTAGCCTGCACGAGGAGATGTGGCTGCGCCGTCCACCTGGCTTCACTGGGAATTTCCCTCCTGGCACCCATTGGAGCCTCCGACGGCCAGTCTACGGTCTCCGCCAGGCACCGCGTGAGTGGCACGACACACTGAGGACTACGCTTGCGGCTCTTGGGTTTGCTCCCTCTACTGCTGACCCGTCGCTGTTTCTGCGCACCGACACTTCTCTGCCGCCGTTCTACATCCTCGTGTACGTCGACGACTTGGTCTTTGCCACAGCGGACACTGCTGGACTCGCCTACGTGAAGTCCGAGCTGCTGAAGACACACGTGCATAGACCTGGGTGAACTGCGCAGCTATCTTGGCTTGCAGATCACTCGGGACAGAGCACGCCGCACCATTACCTTGACTCATTCACACATGGTGCAGCAGGTCCTTCAGCGCTTCGGCTTCACGTACTTCTCGCCTCAGGCCACTCCTCTCAGTTCTGCCTTCGGATGAGTTCGTAGAGTCGAGTGGCCCGTACCCAGAGCTTGTTGGCTGCCTCATGTACGTGATGACCTGCACACGACCTGACCTTGCATACCCTCTTAGCATTCTTGCACGCTATGTTGCTCCTGGGAGACACCGACCAGAGCACATGGCTGCAGCGAAGAGGGTGTTGCGCTACCTGTGCAGTACGTCGGGCATGGGGCTAGTGCTTGGAGGGCGGAGTCCAGTGGTCCTTACGGGGCACGCGGATGCTTCTTGAGCTGACGACCAGGCTACGCAGCGGTCGTCACAGGGTTACACTTTCAGTCTTGGTTCCGGCTCTGTCTCGTGGCGGGCTACTCGCTCGTCTTCTATCCTCAGCTCCAGTTGTGAGGCTGAGATCTACGCCGGGGCCATGGCTGCACAGGAGCTTCGCTGGCTCACCTACCTGCTGACTTACCTTGGAGAGCCGCCTCGTTCTCCTCCAGTGCTGTACGTAGACAACAAGGCCATGCTGGCCTTGTGTCGAGAGCAGCGCCTGGAGCACAGAACGAAGCGCATTGCTCTCCGCTACTTCCTTGCTCGTGAGCTACAGCAGCGTGGACAGTTGCGGCTTGCGTACGTGGCCTCTGAGGCCAACACTGTTGACGTGTTCACCAAGGCACTCGCGCCTTGTGACCATCAGCGCTTCTGCACTCAGCTGGGTCTTGTACCTCTCTTGCCTCACTTGCTCTCCTCTTGACCTTGCTTGTAGTGTCACATACATATACCTGCTCTTGCTTGTCTAGCTCTATATATATGTGTGTACTCCTGCATGTGAACTGGCCTTGTGGCCTTGTCGTTGTGCTCGGACTGTGTGGTGACTTTGTGATCCACCCTGAGCTTGCTCTGCTTTGCTTGACTGGTCTTGTGACCCCTTGTTCTCCCCCACTTTGCCTATGGGGGTGTGTCAAAACTTTATATATAGCTTATGTTGTTGTGTAGGCTGTAGTGGGGTATCCCATAGGGGGTACAACCCAATTAGGGTTTCCTATATGTACTCACTTCACTCATAGTTCATTCATTCGCGTTCTCTGTTTCACAGAGTGGAGCTAGGAGTGTAGCAGTGGGTGTATGAGAGGGGCGTTGGGCAGCTGGGGGAGGTTGAGTGGAGGCACCAGTCTTGTTGTCAGCAGCTGCAGTAGTCAGGAGGCTACAATCTCCGGTAGTCGCCAGTCGCCCGTGGGTCCGTTGCTCGTCTGCCGCTACTTTAGCCGCGGGGCCAGTTACTCCAGTAGTCCGGAGCGCTGTTCCAGTAGCCACTGAGCCAGCAGCTCGTGTGTGTGTCTGCAGCGTCAGCAATCGCCTCCCATCTTTTCTCCCCCATAGTCCCTCCTCCTCCACACATGCCCTCTGTGATAGCCTCTAGCTTTGCTCATAATTGTGAACTTAAACTATTGCTTCTCTCACTTGTGCTCAGAATGTGTGGTGACTTTGTGATCCACCCTGAGCTTGTACTGATTTGCTTGCTCTGCTGATTACACCCCACTTCGGCTATGGGGGTGTGTCAGAATATTATGCTCTAGCCTGTAGTGGGGTGCTCTATAGCGAGTACAACCCTTCTAGGGTTTGCTATTTGTATCCTCATTCTTGCTAGTGCAATCCTCTTCTTTCTTCTAAACTTTTCACACTATCCTATCCACTGGATCCTTGGTTACATCAGCATGGTATGAGAGCCAGAGTGGATTATACGATCTGTCAAGTTCTCGTTCTTTTCAGAACAACTCTTTTATAAGGTTACTCATTACACCTCAAAGTCTGCAATACTATGGCTCCTGAAGGGAAAGCTACTGCAGACTCACCGGGCCCACCACCAGCAACGACTAACGCGCCATCAGCAGTGACCTCCGTCAGCGCCGCTGTCGTTGAGGAAATAGTCGCACGCATCAACGCCCTTGAGAGCCACCAAGCAATGAGCGTTGACCGCTCAAGCTACGCACGTGGCATTGCTGGACTTCCTCTCCTTGGAGAAGATCGCCGCGTCAACTCCGAGAGATCCTTCACCTTCGACAATCGTCAAGGGTCAGCTCCTGCACAAGACATCCCACAACGCTCACAGACGGACATTGCTTCAATGCAAACCAAATTTGTACTGACTTCAAAATTGAAGACCTCAACTTCTTTCGACGGAAAGGATTTCTACACGTGGAGTTTCAAATTCGAGCTTCTCGCGACAACCGCTCAGATCTGGATGTACTACGACGGAAGCCTACTCTTTCCCTCGGAAGGTACCATCCGGGAGAAGCATCAATACTACCACGAATCCCTCCTCGCATACACCGCTCTCCTTCGCAATCTCTCACCTCAAGAGTAGCTTGGCATTCGCCCTTATAAGACGGAGTAGGCTCCCGCACAAGCCTCCTGGGAACACCTGCGCAACTCATACATGGCAACATATCCAGCTACCATGAGCCGTCTACTCAGCCAAATGACTTCAGTTAAAATGAAGCAGGGGGAGAAAGCGGGACCGTATGTCAACCGGTGCTGCAATCTGCGTGACCAAGTCAAGAAATGCGGTGGGACTGTCCCCGACGACATGTTCATCTCGATGGTCATCTATGGCCTCGGCCCCGACTGGCGACAATGCCAGTCACTCCTTCGCGCCCGAGCAACCATATCAGAGTTAGCTCTGTGCGCCACGCTTCTTTCGGAGCAGAAGGAAATCGACCTGTACAACGAGAAGAATGTTAAACGGGAGAAATTAGTCTTCTATACAGGAGCATTACAAGGGGAACAACGCGGAAAGAAGGGAGCTTTCTGCAAATACTGCAAGAAGTCTGGCCACTCTATCGACCAGTGCTACAAGCGTCAGGCTGCTGACAAGCGGCGCAACGCCTCAAGCCAACAACCATCGACGCAGACAAAGCCCTCCGCCACTGTGTCGCCTCCTTCCGTCGCCAGCACTTCCCAATCCCCTGCACTCATCTCGTCGAAGGACAAAGGAAAAGGGACAATCATAAGCTGTATGGCTCGACGCAACAGAGGGTCCCGTTACTGGGATCAAACAACATTCACTCGCGACAATCCCATCGACCCCGTTGCGCCCAGTCCAGACAATGACCCAACAGCTTTTACCTGGTCCTCTCGCCCCCCAGACATTCCTTCTGACTTCGAGCTTCCTCCCCCTACTCCGGAATCGCCGCCGAGCATTTCCGCAAACAGATATTTCGCCCCCTCACCGTACACCGGCGATCTTGATCGCATCGTCACACCCAAGATTGCCAACCTCGCCCGCCAACGCCACGAGGATCTGGACACGTGGTACCTCGACATTTGCTGCGGACAACACATGGTGGGATCGCCAAGGTTCATCAGCAACTCCTGACGCATGCGACGACCCTGCGAAATCACTGCCGCCAACAACGGAAAAATGAAGGCATATGAGATTGGCGAAATCTACCTTGAGGCCGACGACACAAAGTTTACCATTCACATCGGGGACGTTCTCGTCGCCCCCGATCTACAATACAACTTACTCTCATCAGCTCAACTCATGCGGTGCGGAATCGACATTTGCAGCAAATCGGAAGGAAAAGACCTTCGAGCTCTTCCACAACGAAACTTACATCGGAAAAGCGATCGATAACGATGGAGTCTTCGTGCTGCAATTTTCTGCTCAGGGCACCACCGGCGACTCCCACAGCACACTGCTGCTGAAGACCACTCCCACGCAGCCGCCGACATGGTCACATCCCGACGAGATGGACCTCGAACGACCAGCCTCCGACAACCTTCTACGCTTGCGCACTGTCCCGACTGCCTCGACCTCCAACCCTGCAGAAACCGGACCTGCCACAATGGAAGAAGATAGCGGCACGTCAGGACCTGCAACTCAATCAACCGAGGAGAACAAGATAGCGGAAACACACTGGCCGGGCTGGAACACTTCCGAGCCGGCGCTCGGACCCTGGGGAGAAGTACTAACTCCAGAAGAAGCAGCCGCAAGTTGGAGGGGAGCAGCTCCAGCAGAGGAAGTTGGCGCCAGAGGAGGATGGGGCACCATGGCCGAAGCAGAACAAAGGCACGAGGAAGCAGCTGGTTTTCCTCCTGCGGAAGTTGCCGTCGTCGACCCATACTGGGCAACTCGCGGCACCTGCTGGGGAGGTCCACCTCTTCTAGATCAATACGCCCCTGCCACACCCGAGCAAGAGGAAAAAGGGTCAAAAGAAGAAGAAGCCTACGAATTTATGGGAGAACCAACAGAGTTACCCAAACCTACCGAAGAGCCGGAGCCGCCCGTCCAAGGACCACAAGAAATTGAGGTCATCGGCGCTGAATACAGTTACTTCAAAATCCCCGTGAAGGGACTCCCAGTTTGGGAATGGCCCAACCAATGCCTGCTCGTTACCGGAGACCAAGTCGAAGCCGGCGACACCGACGACATCATCGGTATCCCCCGCGTGCTTCTGGAGCGAAAGGCAATACGGACGCTCGCCGCCGACATTGACTCCGCCGCGAACGAAGGACCTGAAGGGGAGGCAAACGACGAAGCAGCGCGGCAAGAGTATTATCAAAGGACAGAAAGTTACCGTGCGGACCCAGAAACATGGCACCAACGGCTCGACCATCCCTCCCACGTCATGCTCAAAAACTCGCTCAAAGCCGGAGTCTTCGACAACGACGCGCTTCTTCTCTCTTGAAACGGTTCGCTTACCGCAGACTCACCAAACCCACCATGCACCATCTGCCCAACCACATCGCTCAATCATCAGCCGTTCCCCGACTTGCCCCCAGGGTATGAACACTACAAGCCGCTAGACAAAGTCTACAGCGAATTTATGGTGCTCAGCCAGATGGGGCTCGACGGGGAGTAGTACACACTCACCTTCATCGACGCATCTACTCGCTACGTCTGGGCCGTCAACACCGACAGCAGGTCTTTTGCCTTCGAGTGCTTCATTGCGTGGATGAAGCGGGCTGAGTGACAGTCCGGCCTCAAACTCAAAACTTGGCAGACGGACGGAGCTCTGAAGTTCTTCTCAGACGAGTTCAAGGAGCTCCTCAAGCAGAAGGGGATTGAGCACCTGGTGTCCCTGCCCTACACCCACCAACAGCAAGGAGTAGCAGAACGGACAAACAGAAGCCTCGCCTCGCGGATGAGGGCCCTGATGAAGCAGTCGGCCATCCCAACAAAACATTGGCCGTTTGCGATGAATCTCGCTGTTCGGCTGCACAACTTGCTGTCCTCGCAAAGCCTTGAGAACAACAACTCTCCATACCAGGCATGGACGGGCAGAAAAGCCGATACACGACTACTTCGGGTGTTTCGCTGCATGGTACAGTACAGACCCCACACTGCGAGAACCGGAAAATTTGCTGACCGGGCACGATGGGGCATCCACCTCGGGATCGAGAAGGAATTCAAGGCGTGGATCATTTTGGACTACGCGACACACGAGGTGACGAAATCAAGTGATTGCATCTTCTACGAGAAGCTGACTCTGCCCTTTTTAAGGAGCACCAGGAAGCCGACAAACTTCCTGAGAGGCTCTTCGAGGGCCACCGCAGCTTCGCCACGTCACACGACGAAGCTGACCTGGCCGAGGATGCAGACGCACCTGATGTCACCCCGATGGACTCAGCTCCGAGCATACCCCTCACAAGCCAATTCGAGACTCCAATATTCGTACCTCTACACCAACCCGATCCTAACAATACAACTCGCGCGGCTCATGACTACAATAGTGAGGCGCGCCGATCACCTGATGTCGAGTTACCACAACCCAACATGTCGCAGGATACCCTCCGCCTCAGCAACGACAGCGATGACGACGTGATCGAAGTTACCAGCCTTCACGACTATGACCGACTTAACTACGAAAAGACTGACGAAACCGGTCTCCGCGTTCTCGGCCTCGCCGTCGCTGTTCGCTACACTTCGCCCAAGGAACCAACCACCGTCCACCAAGCCCTTTTTGGCCCCGACAGTGCAAAATGGAAAGCAGCCATGGCCGCCGAAATCACGTCACTGAAGAATCGTGGCATCTGGAAGTTGGTCCTTCGGTCATCGGCAAAGGGGAGAAAAATTCTCAGTGGCAAATGGGTCTTTCGTATCAAAACTCTCGCAGATGGCTCGGTCGACAAGTACAAGGCGCGTTGGGTAGTACGGGGATTTGAGCAAACACACCTGGTGGAATTCACCCTCACCTACGCTCCAGTCGGCCGCCACATGTCGGTACACATTCTCATCTGCATCGCCGCCGTCAAACAGCGACCGCTCCGGCAAATCAACGTCGGAAGCGCCTTTCTCTACGCTCCCGTCGATGCCATCATCTTCGTCGAGCAGCCGCACGCATTCGAAGAAAATGATGGCACCGTGAGCCTCCTCCAAAAATCCCTCTACGGAATCAAGCAAGCGCCTCGTCTATGGCAGCAATACCTCCATTCCGTCCTCCTTGAGCTCGGCTTCACTCAACTACCGCACGACCTCGGAATGTACAGACAAGAATCGCGCGGGAAGTTCATACTACTCGTCGCCTACGTCGACGACCTTCTCTACACCGGCGACGACACGGAGCTGCTGAACCAGTTTGAGGCCGACATCAAAGAAAAACTGGAGGTGACAATCAATCACAATGTCACCCAGTTTCTCAGCCTCAATGTGACTCAGTCCGCCTCCTCCATTCACCTCTCCGCCGCCAAGTACGCCGAAACACTCGCGAAACGCTTCTCTATCGCACCAATCAACCTCACTACCCCCTATCGCACTCCTCCTCCTAACCACGAGCCAGACACCACACCGCTCTCTCCCGACAACCATCGTCTCTATCAGCAGCAGCTGGGATGTCTCCTTTTCGCCGCCGTCACGTGCCGGCCCGATCTCTCCTACGTCGCAAGCCAGCTCGCACAGTACCTGAAGCGACCTGAAGGGGAGAATCTACTGGATCTACGCCGAGCACTACAGTACTTCATCTCCACTCCCGACGTCGGTCTCACCTACGAAGCTAACCTCACCGCTACTCTGCAGCTCCATGGCTACGTAGATGCCGACCATGCTGGAGATGTTAACAACCGACGCTCCCGCACAGGATTCATCTTTCAACTCCAACCAGCGGGACTCATCTCCTGGAACTCTCAGAAGTAGGAACTCATCGCTCTTTTGTCAGTAGAAGCAGAATTCATCGCAGTTAGCGCAGCTGTTCGCGAAGGACTGTACCTGGTGGAGCTCCTGCAAGAGGCAAAAGTGACGATGAACGGGCATTTCTCGTTACTCTGCGACAACCAAAGCGCGATAAAGATTGCGAACAAGCCCGGCTTCGTCAACCGCACCAAACACATCGCCCTTCGCTACTTCTTCGTGAAGGATGAAATCGACAAAGGGAAAGTCAAGCTGACGTACTGCCTGACAGGTGACATGGTAGCTGACTTCTTAACAAAGAAGCTACCACGTCAGCAGTACCAACGCTGCACTGACCTCTGCGGGATCACCAAGAAATCCCACGTGGCCCACCTTGAGGAATGAAGGGGAGTGTTGGAATAACCGAAAGGTTATATAAAGCATTCCCGAAGCTGTTCCACTGTACCAGTACCGCAATAGCTCATAAAGAGCATGCGGGATGTCGAGGGTCACCCGAAGGTCAACCGTCTGAGAAAGTCATCGGTCGTGACCCTTGACAATCCAGTAACCGCGCGACAGTTAATTCACTGCAACATGGTAATGTCGAGGATAGCAATAGTCACGGTTACTGTAGCTATGCAATACAGTTAATAAGGGAATGTACCCCTCAGAGTACATGGCTAGCTAGATTTCTATTTAATCCCTTGTACTCCTATCTTTCAATCATCTTGTTCTCCTTCAATTATTATTCAACAAGATCACTACAGAGACTTCATTGTCTCCTCTCATACTTAACAGATTCTATCTTATCCACTGGATCCTTGGTTACATCAGCACAGGGAATAGCAATCGGCGCTGCAGCCAGCCAATAACGCCACTGCTGCTGCTGCTGCTGCTGCTGCTGCTGCCATTGGTGCCATCACCGGGTGGTGAGTGGAACGTGGAAGGCGAAGCAGTGGAGGCAGGGAGAGAGCACCAGGCGCCTGGCGTGATGTTGTCAGGCTGCCGCTGCAGTAGCGCAATGCAAGCAAGGGAGGGTCAGTGCAGGAAGGGCGAGGGAAGATGGGGTAAGGTGAGGTAGAAGAGGGGTACGGATGTAGCTTCCTGTGATAAACTATCCGGAAGAGAATGTGGAGGTTTACTTACATTGTCAAATACAAAGCTCTCTGCATTCACAGAACCCCTTGCTTAACTATGATTGGCTTGGTTGACTCAGTTCGCTTGCGTTGAGGCACCTCGAAACACCGTGTGTGGTGGCTTCAACTTGGCCAATTGATTGGATTGGCTTGTCTAGGTTGACTTTGTTGACTTGGTTGAGTGAGATTAGTGGGTTGGCTTTTATTGACTTAATTGCCTCGCTTGACGTGATTGCGAGTCGTGAGGAAACTTTCTGGCAAAGAGGAAGGCTCCACTGATGAAGGCCACCTAGAAGGAGGCGTTCATGTCGAGGGAGTGTTATGATGAGGGAAGGGAGTGGGGAAGGAGGAGGGGAGGGAAGGGGAAGGCCGAGAGTAGGGGGCAAGGGAGGCACTTTTGAGTCAACTTTGAACGCCACCGGTGAAGGCATTGTAAAAGGAGTCCATCTCCAAGGAGTGATTGACATCGCCTTCATCTAGCTGTCACATGATCCATGGATGTCTCGTCTTCACCTTTCGGCAATTACATCCTACTCACCGTCTATGTGGATAGCCTTTTATATATTGAGACCACCAATAAATTGGTGTGATAGTGCCATCACTATCTTGATGTTTACCCTTATGGACTATCAATTCCATCAAGACACAATCTCATTCAACAGCCAAAATCTATACCAATCACAGCCACTTGTGTTGCTATACTAAGTTGATCAATCCTGTGACGATCTTATCAAGCACCGATCAGATTTTAACAACATGGTTGTTGATTTTTCTTCTCGCACTATATAAATATGCTCGAGGAAGCTCTGCTTATGAGTCAGAATTAGCTTATGGCTCTTGTTATCATACCATTTTGGGCTGATGGTCTGAATTTCAGACTTACCTTTTTTTATTCATCTGATTTCCAATTAGAATCAGACGAAACCATGTGTGATGCTCGGGGGACCCCTCTGATGTATCAAACGTACTCAGATCCTAGCAGGAGCCTTGGTCAGAACTTATTCCACTACTACAACATTACTTTGGTGAATCCTTTGCTCTTCACTCTCGGACCCTTAAACCGACCTCAATCAGGCCTTTAAAGATCATGCTTTGCCACGAATATGCGCAAGAACCCCCCCTCCCTCCCTCACAAGTGGAATGGCTTGCACTAAACACTTCTATCGACTCATTCCCCCCCAAGTTCATGCTGCCTTATAGACTTTTACTAGAATCACACCAAAAACTTTGAACAACGTTGCCTTCAAATAGCAATAGCTTGTGAACTACTCTTCCACCCCGGTTAGGAGCGCAGGCTATGATAAGCGCATGCGCTTCTATATGGAGGACTACGACTATGGCTGGTCCTCAATTATCAGTGCACCCCCTAGAAAACCGTGACTAATAATAAGCGCATACGGATTAGAAGTTTGAAAGTATGTCCAAACACTTTAACGAATCTCACCTTAGCAAGCTATCGGGTTCCATATTTGATTCCCTTCAGTTTTGATCCACTCATGCTGTAATACATATTTCATATACACATCTCTAGTGCTTGTAGCTATAGCTCTAGTATAGCTTAATACATTCTGTTGGTGGTGCGCCCTTCTATGCATGTTCCCTTTCCTACTTCTACTCTTCAGTCAGACTATAGTGAACATCCTCCTTGCCCAATTCTCTCGCCATGCCCTCTCTCTGTTAGAATTTTATTATCTAGCCTGTAGTTGGGTGCTCTATAGCGAGTACAACCCTGTTAGGGTTTGCTATATGTATCCCAACTACTGCTAGTGAAACCCCTCCTTTATTCATTTCTCTCTTGCCTAGCTAGCTAAACCCTAGCTATGGCTCCTCACTGTGCTTACTCTTGTGACATGGTATCAGAGCATTTACATTCCTGGCCTGTGGGCCCACCTAACTGCTTCCGCTGCTACTCTGTGTGTTGCACGCCCCGTGGCGTGCGATGGTTTTCTGCCCGTCGTGCGCCCCGGGGCGTGCGGCGATTCTCTGCCCGCCGTGCGCCCCGAGGCGCGCGGCGACTTTCTGCCCCGTCGCTCCGCGCGTCGCCCCCGGGGGGCGCTTCGACGGGTGACGGGGACCAGCTCGTCGTCCCCGGTCGCCCGTCCCGGCCAGCGCGGGCTGCGCTAGCCCCAAGCGCGGCCCGTACGGGCTGCGCCCGGCCCGCGCACGGCCCGTACAGGCTGCGCCAGGCCCACGCACGGTTCGTCTGGCTGTGCCAGGCCTGTGGGCGGCCCGTTCCTCTCTGCCCCTGAGCTGCCCACTGCCCCCCGTGCTTCTGACGGCGCCCCACCCCTGCTGCTGCCCGTTCTCCTGAATCAGGGTTTGGGGGTGGGGGGTATGGGGGTGCAGTTTCTGTGCGCCTTTCCACTACTCCTCCTCCGTCTCCCGCTGCTGCAGCTGCCGCTCAGGGGGGTGGGTGTGTGGGAGCCGAAGGAGTGGTGCTAGGGGGGTGTCGTGGGAGTGGAGCTAGGGGTGCAGCAGGGGGTGTGTGATAGGGGCGTGGGGCAGCTGGGGGAGGTTGAGTGGAGGCAACCATCGTGTCGTCAGCAGCGCCAGTAGTCCGGAGGCTACAATCTCCGGTAGTCTCCAGTCGCCTGTGGGTCAGCTGCTCCAGTCAAGAGGCTACAATCTCCGCGGAGCCAGTTACTCCTGCAGTCCGGGCCCTTGCTTCGGTAGCCACTGAGCCAGCAGCTCCTGTGTGTCTGCAGCTTCAGCAGTCGCCTCCCATTTTCTCGCCCCCACAGTCTCTCCTCCTCCTCACTTGCCCTCTGTGATAGCCTCTAGCTTTGCTTGCAATCGTGCACCTGCTCTATGACTGTGTGCTCTGCTGATTACACCCCACTTTGGCTATGGGGGTGTGTCAGAATGTTATTATCTAGCCTGTAGTGGGGTGCTCTATAGCGAGTACAACCCTGTTAGGGTTTGCTATATGTATCCCAACTATTGCAAGTGAAACCCCTCCTTTGTTTATTTCTCTCTTGCCTAGCTAGCTAAACCCTAGCTATGGCTCCTCACTGTGCTTACTCTTGTGACACTCTTGACACGTATGCTTCCTAGCTAGAACTGTCAAACTATATATGTGTTAGTTCTGTGTAGGCTATAGTGGGGTAGCCCATATGGGGTACAAATCAAAGTTAAGGTTAGTACTTGTACCCACATTTCATTCAATGCATTCATTCCTGCTTGCTATCTTGACATGGTTTCAGAGTAGTAGGTCTGTAGGACCGTTATTTTTCCGGGCCCACCATAAATAGCAACCGATTGCAGTTACCACGTTACCCCACTACCTTGCGTCGCACTGCCCGCGCACGCCCTGCCCTGCCTTGCCTTGCATCACACTTGCTGTATACGCCCTGCCCTGCGTCGCGCTGCCTCGTGCATGCCCTGCTCTGCCCCGCGTCGCGCTGCTCCGCGTACGCCCTGCCCTGCCCCGCATCGCGCTGCCCCGCGCAGGCCCTGTCCTGCCCCGTATCGCGCTGCCCTGCGCAGGACCTGCCCTGCCCCGCGTCGCGCTGCCCCGCGTACGCCCTGCCCTGCCTCGCGTTGCGCTGCCCCGCGCACGCCTTGCCCTGCCCCGCGTCGCGCTGCCCTGCGCACGTCCTGCCCTGCCCCGCGTCGCGCTGCCCCACGCATGCCCTGCCTTGCACGTCGCGCCCTAAGGCAGCCCGTCACGTCGCGCTCTGCTGCCCCGCGCGTCGCGCTCTGCTGCCCCGTGCATCGCGCCCTACTGCAGCCAGCTCGTCACGCCCTACGGCAGCCCATGCGTCCCGCTCTGCTGCCCCATGCGTCGCGCTCTGCTGCCCCGCGCGTCGCGCCCTGCTGCAGGCCGTGCGTCGTGCCCTACGGCAGCCTGCGCGTCGCGCTCTGCTGCCCCGCGCGTCGCGCTCTGCTGAAGCCTGCGCGTGGCGCCCTGCTGCCCCGCACGCCGCGCCCTTCTGCAGCCCGCACGTCGCGCCGTGCTACCTTGCACGGCGCGCGCCCTACTACCCGCGCCGCCCAGACTGAGCCGCGCCGCCCAGCCCGAGCCACCCTGCCCGACCTGATCCGCCCTTCTGCTCATGCTGCAGCTGCTGCTCGTGGAGGTCCTGCTAGGAGTACTGGAGGTGCTGCAGCCTAGCCTCACGAGCCGCTCTAATGCTCTTACTGCTGCTGCTACTACTCGTGCTTTTGCCTTCACTCCGTACTGCCTTAGAGGTCGCTCTCCTCCTAGCTTGCCCGCCATGACTTCACTTTGTCGTGACAGCGGTGGGAGTGGTGACGGCGGTGGTGGCAGCGGTGGGAGTGGTGGCGGCCGTAGTAGCAGTCACTGTGATGCTGTTTGGTGCGGAGTTTCTGGCGTTGGCCAAATGCAGCTATGGCGGCGTCCGACCCTTACGCCCCGGCAGCTTCGTGAGTGGCTTTACTAGCGTGGGCCGTCCCCGAGTCCAGGTCGCTGCCCGTACGTCATTCGCACAGGTCGTCGAGCTGGTCAGACCTGTGGGACATCTGGTCACACACAGTCCCGCTGCTTCTCCTATTTGACTGACGCCTGGCACACAGAGTTTGGCAACGAGGCTGAGATCCCCCCCTGGCGTGAGTTGCTTAGGTCGGGCGTTGATGTCTTTGCTTTAGACTATGACGCCATCCTTACTGCCATGCTTGCTTTGCTTGGTGGTGCTGAGAGAGGCTGTTACATGTGTGTGCAGTACGACCCCGGTATAGAGGTTGCTGCTCTAGGTGCTAGTGAGGCTGCTGCCTTAGGTGCTAGCGAGTCTGCTTCCTCAGGTACTGCGCCTGCTGAGGCCTTGCACGCCTTCACGCTTGACTCAGGTGCTTCCCGCTGCTTCTTCCGTGACAATACTGTGCTCACACCACTCCCTGCACCTGTTGCAGTCTCTTTGGTTGACCCCTCAGGGGGCCCAGTTCTTGCACGGTCCACCACTGTGCTTCCGTGCCCGACGGTTCCGTCTAGCTCACTGTTAGGTCTCCACCTCCCCTCGTTCTTGACGAACTTGGTGAGCAACGCCGTCCTCCAGGATCATTGGGTTGACACCTTTACCCCTGGAGGACAGCGTGTGGCGATCTGTACGTGCTCCAGGACTGGCCATCACCTGGCCACGTTCACTCGTTAGCCAGGGCCGAGTCTTTACACACTGACGACTGTGTCTCCTCAGGTAGCTGCTGTCGGTCAGGTGTCTACGTCAGGTCTGGTAGCCGCCCCTTGTGAGTGTCGCACCTTGTCGCATCAGACTCTTCTGTCGCACCACCACCTGGGTCACCCCTCCTTGCCACGTCTCCGTGGCATGCACTGTCGCCTCCTTGTGTCTGGTCTTCCCAGGTCTCTCCCTCCCCTCCCTGCCTTCCTTGCGTCGAGGGGCCGCAGCGCGCCGCTCCTCACTCCTCCTCGTTTCCCCCGACAGAGGCTCCTCTGCAGACCCTCCACCTGGACGTGTGGGGCCCAGCCCGCGTCCGTGGACAGGGCGGTGAGCGGTACTTTCTGCTGGTTGTCGACGACTACTCGCCATACACCACGGTCTTCCCCTTGCGCACCAAGGTTCAGGTCCCTGCTGTCCTAATCCCTTGGATCCGAGCAGTCCGTCTTCATCTCCGCCGCAGGTTCCGCCAGGACCTTCCTATCCTGCGTCTGCACTCTGACAGAGGTGGTGAGTTCACCTCCAAGCTCTTGCGGGCCTTCTGTCAGGGGGAGGGCATCGAGTAGTCGTTCACGATTCCGAGCCCACCATGGCGAAATGGGGTTGCTGAGCATCGCATTGGCTTAGTCATGGAGGTCTCTCGTACCTCCTTGATCCATGCGGCGGCTCCCCATTTTTTGTGGCCCTTTGCGCCGCGCAGCAGCTCAACCTCTGGCACCGTGTCTCCTTGCTGGAGACCTCGCCCACACTGCGTTGGACGGGGGAGGTTGGCAATGCGTCGCATTTCCGGATCTGGGGTGCTCGTGCCCTTGTCCGCGATACGTGTGCGGACAAGCTCTCCTCCCGCACCATTCCCTATATCTTCCTTGGCTTTGTCCCTGACGCGCCTGGCTGGCAGTTTTACCTCCCCACGTGTCTTCCCCTCTCAGGACGTCACCTTTGACGAGTCGGTTCCATTCTACCGTCTCTTCACCTACCGCACTGCCCCTCTCCCTCCCCTGTTGCTTTTCCTCACTCCAGGTCCCCCCCCGGTAGACCCCCTCCCCCCTCAGGGTCCTGCTCCTTCAGGTGTGTCTCAAGTAGACCCGCCCCCCTTGGCTGAGCCTGTAGAGGTCACTAGCGACTCAGGTGCTGCTGCGGGAGGTGCTGCTGGGGATGATGCGTTTGGGGGTGCTGAGCCTGCGCGCGGGGTGCTGGGGAGTGTGGAGCCTGGGGGTTTTGAGCCTGCGGCTGCGGAGCCTGGGGGTGCTCAGCCCATCCGTGAGGTGCTGGGGGGTGCGGAACTTGGGGTTGCTGAGCCTACGAATGCGGAGCATGGGGGTGCTGAGTCGGAGGGTGGCGGGTCGGGGGGTGCTCAATCTGCTGGCGTTCCTCTGGGTCTTGTTTGACGACGCGGGCCTGTCTCACCACAGCATGCACGAGAGTGGCTTGCGTCGCGTACCTGCCTAAGGAGTCGTGCTGTTGGCGTTGGGAGTGCTGGTGTCTCTGGTCCTAGAGGTGCTCGTACTGGAGGTACTGGAGCTGCCGAGACTGGTACTGCTCCTGGAGCTGGAGGTGCCGGGGATGGAGGCCCTGGCGCTGGTGCTGTCGACCTTGGAGTTGGAGGTGTTGCTGCTGGCGGCACTGGAGCTGGAGGTGCTGCTGCTGGAGGTGCTGGAGCTGGAGGTTCTGGAGCTGCTAGAGGCGCTGGAGCTGGAGGTGATGCTACTGGAGGCACTGGAGCTGAAGGCCCTAGAGCTGGTGTTGTCGACCCTAGAGTTGGGGACCCTGGGGCAGGAGGTGCCGGTTCTGGGGGTGCTGCTACTGGTGGCGCTGGAGCTAGAGGTGCTGCTGATGGAGGCACTGGAGCTGGAGGAGCTGCTGCTAGAGCTGGAGGTGCTGCTGCTGGAGGTGCTCGAGCTGGGAGGTCTGGAGCTGCTGGAGGCGCTGGAGCTGCTGGAGGCGTTGGAGCTACCGGTGCTGGTGGCACTGCCCAGCCGGGACTGTTTTTCGTTCCGCCGTCACCGTCATCTTTGCCGCTGCCGCCTGACTCCATGCTTCGCCTGGTTCTTAGCCTCCCGTCTTCTACTGGCCTCACGTTACAGCCCGACGCACCACTGCCTGCTCCTTCTCCTTACACTGCACAGACAGACTCGCTTACAGAGCGCCGTGAGCCTGCTTCTCGTCTTGCCTCGCTTGTTCGCGCGCACCGCACTGGTTGTCGTGTTCCTCGTGAGCGTCCGCCTCCTACCCCTGACACGCATGCTATGGCACTTCGTCCTTCCTCTGTTTCACAGTGTGTTTCCCTGCCGCCTCCTTCTGCGTCTTCTTTGCCTGACGTTCCAGACCTAGAGTCTGACCTACGGTCACGCGTCTGCTAGCCCCTGTTGTCACTGGCCCGTCGTTTAAGTCTGCTGCTACGTCTGCCTTAGTCTCTGAGCTTGTTCACTTTGCTGCTGCCTGTCGTCTAGACTTCGCTGCTAGTCTTGTTGCTGAGTCTGAGTCTGTTTGTTCTCTGTCCGTCGGGGGTGAGTGTGCTCTTGGCACGGACGTCCTTGAGGATAGGCAGGAGGACCTTGAGTGTCTTGCAGCCGCTGCGCCTCATCTCATGGCCATGCTGCTTGCCCCTGAGGGAGACCCGGATGCTCCAGACATCCCGACCCCACGCTCTTACAGTGAGGCGATCGCGGGTGAGTACTCCTCTCAGTGGCAGACGGCCATAGACGCAGAGATGGCATCCTAGAAGTCCACAATCACTTACGTCGACGCAGTTCCCCCTCCTGGGGCGAACGTAGTCAATGGCATGTGGATTTTTAGGGTGAAGCGGCCGCCGGGTTCTCCGCCTATCATCAAGGCTCGTTACGTCGCACGAGGCTTCAGTCAGCGACATGGAGTTGACTTCTTCCAGACCTTCTCCCCCACCTCAAAGATGACCACTCTTCGGGTGCTGCTGCACGTTGCCGCTCAGCGTGACTACGAGCTTCACTCTCTAGACTTCAGCACAGCGTTCTTACAGGGCAGTCTGCACGAGGAGATCAGGTTGTGCCGCCCACTTGGCTTCACTAGGTTGTTCCCTCCTGGTACCCAGTGGAGCCTCCGACGGCAAGTCTACGGTCTTCGTCAGGCGCCTCGTGAGTGGCACGACACACTGAGGACGACACTTGCGGCTCTTGAGTTTGCACCTTCCACTGCTGACCCATCCCTGTTTCTGCGCATCGACACTTCGTTGCCGCCGTACTACATCCTCGTGTACGTCGACGACTTGGTCTTGGTCACTGCTGACACTGAGGCTCTCGCCCTTGTGAAGTCAGAGCTGTAGAAGAGACACACATGCAGAGACCTGGGTGAGCTGCGCAGCTACCTTGGCTTGCAGATCACCCGGGACAGAGCACGACGCACCATCACATTGACTCACTCACACATGGTGCAGCAGGTCCTTCAGCGCTTCGGCTGCACTTGGTCCTCGCCACAGTCCACTCCTCTGGCTACAGGTCACTCGCTCTCAGCTCCACCTTCGGATGAGTCCGTAGAGCCGAGTGGTCTGTACCCGAAACTAATAAGCTGCCTCATGTACCTGATGACCTGCACTCGTCCTGACCTTGGGTACCCTCTTGGCCTTCTAGCTCGCTACGTGGCTCCTGGTAGGCACCGAAAGGTGCATATGGATGCTGCGAAGAGGGTACTGCGCTACTTGTGCAGTACATCGGGCATGGGGCTCGTGCTTGGAGGGCGGAGCTCAGTTGACCTCACTGGGCACTCAGACGCTTCTAGGGTCGACGACCTGACTACACAGTGGTCGTCATAGGGTTACACGTTCAGCCTTGACTCTGGCTCTGTTTCTTGGCGTTCTACACGTTCGTCTTCTGTTCTCAGCTCCAGTTGTGAGGCTGAGATCTACGCCACAACCATGGCTGCACAGGAGTTACGCTGGCTCACCTACCTGCTGACCGACTTGGGAGAGAGGCCTCGTTCTCTTCCAGTGCTGTACATCGACAACAAGGCTGCCATTGCATTATGTCAGGACCACAGACTGGAGCACAGAACAAAGCACATCGCTCTGCGTTACTTCCTTGCTCGAGAGTTGCAGCACTGTGGTCAGCTTCGTGTCGCTCACGTGCCCACCCGAGCCAACACGACTGATGTGTTCACCAAGGCCCTTCCAGCTGGTGATCATCAGCGCTTCTGCACTGCTCTAGGCATAGTGCCTAGGTTTCCTCACTTGTTGTAGACTCTGGTTGTACTGTGATCTATATATATACACCTGCATGTTTACTCTTGCTAGGTAGTGATCACTGTACTATGGTTGTTGCGTATATGCCTCTGCATGTGAATTGCCCTCTTGCTTGTGCTCGAAGTGTGTGGTGACGTTGTGATCCACCCTGAGTTTGCATTGTTTGTTTTGATTGGTTTTGTGACCCCTTGTTCTCCCCCACTTTGCCTATGGGGGTGTGTCAAACTATCTATGTGTTAGTTCTGTATAGGCTATAGTGGGGTAGCCCATATGGGGTACAACCCAAAATTAGGGTTAGTACTTGTACCCACACTTCATATAATGCATTCATTCCTGCTTGCCGTCTTGACAAAAACCTAGGTCACTTAGTCCTGAGTTACGAACCTATTTTGACAGCTCACTTGCTGCACGTCCAGTCAGCATGTGCTATGTGAGAAGAACTAAACGAGAATGGGATGAACTATGAGTGAAGTGAGTACAAATAGGAAACCCTAATTGGGTTGTACCCCCTATGGGATACCCCACTATAGCCTACACAACAGTATAAGCTATACAAAGTTCTGACACACCCCCATAGGCAAAGTGGGGGAGAACAAGGGGTCACAAGACCAGTCAAGCAAAGCAAGCAAAGCTCAGGGTGGATCACAAAGTCACCACACAGTCCGAGCACAACAACAAGGCCACAAGGCCAGTTCACATGCAGGAGTACACATATATATATAGAGCTAGACAAGCAAGAGCAGGTATATATATGTGACAGTACAAGTAAGGTCAAGAGGAGAGCAAGTGAGGCAAGAGAGGTACAAGACCCAGCTGGGTGCAGAAGCGCTGATGGTCACAAGGCGCGAGTGCCTTGGTGAACACGTCAGCAGTGTTGGCCACAGAGGCCACGTACGCAAGCCGCAACTGTCCACGCTGCTGTAGCTCACGAGCAAGGAAGTAGCGGAGAGCAATGTGCTTCGTTCTGTGCTCCAGGCGCTGCTCTCGACACAAGGCCAGCATGGCCTTGTTGTCTACGTACAGCACTGGAGGAGAACGAGGCGGCTCTCCAAGGTCAGTCAGTAGGTAGGTGAGCCAGCGAAGCTCCTGTGCAGCCATGGCCCCGGCGTAGATCTCAGCCTCACAACTGGAGCTGAGGATAGAAGACGAGCGAGTAGCCCGCCACGAGACAGAGCCGGAACCAAGACTGAAGGTGTAACCCTGTGACGACCGCTGCGTAGCCTGGTCGTCAGCCCAAGAAGCGTCCGCGTGTCCCGTAAGGACCACTGGACTCCGCCCTCCAAGCACTAGCCCCATGCCCGACGTACTGCACAGGTAGCGCAACACCCTCTTCGCTGCAGCCATGTGCTCTGGTCGGTGTCTCCCAGGAGCAACATAGCGTGCAAGAATGCTAAGAGGGTATGCAAGGTCAGGCCGTGTGCAGGTCATCAGGTACATGAGGCAGCCAACAAGCTCTGGGTACGGGCCACTCGACTCTACGGACTCATCCGAAGGCAGAGCTGAGAGCGAGTGGCGAGTAGACAGAGGAGTGGCCTGAGGCGAGGAGTACGTGAAGCCGAAGCGCTGAAGGACCTGCTGCACCATGTGTGACTGAGTCAAGGTAATGGTGCGGCGTGCTCTGTCCCGAGTGATCTGCAAGCCAAGATAGCTGCGCAGTTCACCCAGGTCTATGCACGTGTGTCTCTTCAGCAGCTCGGACTTCACGTAGGCGAGTCCAGCAGTGTCCGCTGTGGCAAAGACCAAGTCGTCGACGTACACGAGGATGTAGAACGGCGGCAGAGAAGTGTCGGTGCGCAGAAACAGCGACGGGTCAGCAGTAGAGGGAGCAAACCCAAGAGCCGCAAGCGTAGTCCTCAGTGTGTCGTGCCACTCACGCGGTACCTCGCGGAGACCGTAGACTGGCCGTCGGAGGCTCCACTGGGTGCCAGGAGGAAAAGTCCCAGTGAAGCCAGGTGGACGGCGCAGCCAGATCTCCTCGTGCAGGCTACCCTGCAAGAACGCAGTGCTGAAGTCGAGAGAGTGAAGCTCGTAGTCGCGCTGAGTGAAGCGGCCGCCGGGCTCTCAACCTGTCTTCAAGGCGCGGTACGTCGCTCGTGGCTTCAGTGAGCGGCAGGGAGTTGACTACTTTCAGACCTTCTCTCCCACCCCGAAGATGACTACTCTTCGGGTGCTGCTGCACATAGCAGCTCAGCGCGACTACGCGCTTCACTCTCTTGACTTCAGCACTGCGTTCTTGCAGGGTAGCCTGCACGAGGAGATGTGGCTGCGCCGTCCACCTGGCTTCACTGGGAATTTCCCTCCTGGCACCCATTGGAGCCTCCGACGGCCAGTCTACGGTCTCCGCCAGGTACCGCGTGAGTGGCACGACACACTGAGGACTACGCTTGCGGCTCTTGGGTTTGCTCCCTCTACTGCTGACCCGTCGCTGTTTCTGCGCACCGACACTTCTCTGCCGCCGTTCTACATCCTCGTGTACGTCGACGACTTGGTCTTTGCCACAGCGGACACTGCTGGACTCGCCTACGTGAAGTCCGAGCTGCTGAAGAGACACACGTGCATAGACCTGGGTGAACTGCGCAGCTATCTTGGCTTGCAGATCACTCGGGACAGAGCACGCCGCACCATTACCTTGACTCATTCACACATGGTGCAGCAGGTCCTTCAGCGCTTCGGCTTCACGTACTTCTCGCCTCAGGCCACTCCTCTCAGTTCTGCCTTCGGATGAGTTCGTAGAGTCGAGTGGCCCGTACCCAGAGCTTTTTGGCTGCCTCATGTACCTGATGACCTGCACACGACCTGACCTTGCATACCCTCTTAGCATTCTTGCACGCTATGTTGCTCCTGGGAGACACCGACCAGAGCACATGGCTGCAGCGAAGAGGGTGTTGCGCTACCTGTGCAGTACGTCGGGCATGGGGCTAGTGCTTGGAGGGCGGAGTCCAGTGGTCCTTACGGGGCACGCGGATGCTTCTTGAGCTGACGACCAGGCTACGCAGCGGTCGTCACAGGGTTACACTTTCAGTCTTGGTTCCGGCTCTGTCTCGTGGCGGGCTACTCGCTCGTCTTCTATCCTCAGCTCCAGTTGTGAGGCTGAGATCTACGCCGGGGCCATGGCTGCACAGGAGCTTCGCTGGCTCACCTACCTGCTGACTTACCTTGGAGAGCCGCCTCGTTCTCCTCCAGTGCTGTACGTAGACAACAAGGCCATGCTGGCCTTGTGTCGAGAGCAGCGCCTGGAGCACAGAACGAAGCGCATTGCTCTCCGCTACTTCCTTGCTCGTGAGCTACAGCAGCGTGGACAGTTGCGGCTTGCGTACGTGGCCTCTGAGGCCAACACTGTTGACGTGTTCACCAAGGCACTCGCGCCTTGTGACCATCAGCGCTTCTGCACTCAGCTGGGTCTTGTACCTCTCTTGCCTCACTTGCTCTCCTCTTGACCTTGCTTGTAGTGTCACATACATATACCTGCTCTTGCTTGTCTAGCTCTATATATATGTGTGTACTCCTGCATGTGAACTGGCCTTGTGGCCTTGTCGTTGTGCTCGGACTGTGTGGTGACTTTGTGATCCACCCTGAGCTTGCTCTGCTTTGCTTGACTGGTCTTGTGACCCCTTGTTCTCCCCCACTTTGCCTATGGGGGTGTGTCAAAACTTTATATATAGCTTATGTTGTTGTGTAGGCTGTAGTGGGGTATCCCATAGGGGGTACAACCCAATTAGGGTTTCCTATATGTACTCACTTCACTCATAGTTCATTCATTCGCGTTCTCTGTTTCACAGAGTGGAGCTAGGAGTGTAGCAGTGGGTGTATGAGAGGGGCGTTGGGCAGCTGGGGGAGGTTGAGTGGAGGCACCAGTCTTGTTGTCAGCAGCTGCAGTAGTCAGGAGGCTACAATCTCCGGTAGTCGCCAGTCGCCCGTGGGTCCGTTGCTCGTCTGCCGCTACTTTAGCCGCGGGGCCAGTTACTCCAGTAGTCCGGAGCGCTGTTCCGGTAGCCACTGAGCCAGCAGCTCGTGTGTGTGTCTGCAGCGTCAGCAATCGCCTCCCATCTTTTCTCCCCCATAGTCCCTCCTCCTCCACACATGCCCTCTGTGATAGCCTCTAGCTTTGCTCATAATTGTGAACTTAAACTATTGCTTCTCTCACTTGTGCTCAGAATGTGTGGTGACTTTGTGATCCACCCTGAGCTTGTACTGATTTGCTTGCTCTGCTGATTACACCCCACTTCGGCTATGGGGGTGTGTCAGAATATTATGCTCTAGCCTGTAGTGGGGTGCTCTATAGCGAGTACAACCCTTCTAGGGTTTGCTATTTGTATCCTCATTCTTGCTAGTGCAATCCTCTTCTTTCTTCTAAACTTTTCACACTATCCTATCCACTGGATCCTTGGTTACATCAGCATGGTATGAGAGCCAGAGTGGATTATACGATCTGTCAAGTTCTCGTTCTTTTCAGAACAACTCTTTTATAAGGTTACTCATTACACCTCAAAGTCTGCAATACTATGGCTCCTGAAGGGAAAGCTACTGCAGACTCACCGGGCCCACCACCAGCAACGACTAACGCGCCATCAGCAGTGACCTCCGTCAGCGCCGCTGTCGTTGAGGAAATAGTCGCACGCATCAACGCCCTTGAGAGCCACCAAGCAATGAGCGTTGACCGCTCAAGCTACGCACGTGGCATTGCTGGACTTCCTCTCCTTGGAGAAGATCGCCGCGTCAACTCCGAGAGATCCTTCACCTTCGACAATCGTCAAGGGTCAGCTCCTGCACAAGACATCCCACAACGCTCACAGACGGACATTGCTTCAATGCAAACCAAATTTGTACTGACTTCAAAATTGAAGACCTCAACTTCTTTCGACGGAAAGGATTTCTACACGTGGAGTTTCAAATTCGAGCTTCTCGCGACAACCGCTCAGATCTGGATGTACTACGACGGAAGCCTACTCTTTCCCTCGGAAGGTACCATCCGGGAGAAGCATCAATACTACCACGAATCCCTCCTCGCATACACCGCTCTCCTTCGCAATCTCTCACCTCAAGAGTAGCTTGGCATTCGCCCTTATAAGACGGAGTAGGCTCCCGCACAAGCCTCCTGGGAACACCTGCGCAACTCATACATGGCAACATATCCAGCTACCATGAGCCGTCTACTCAGCCAAATGACTTCAGTTAAAATGAAGCAGGGGGAGAAAGCGGGACCGTATGTCAACCGGTGCTGCAATCTGCGTGACCAAGTCAAGAAATGCGGTGGGACTGTCCCCGACGACATGTTCATCTCGATGGTCATCTATGGCCTCGGCCCCGACTGGCGACAATGCCAGTCACTCCTTCGCGCCCGAGCAACCATATCAGAGTTAGCTCTGTGCGCCACGCTTCTTTCGGAGCAGAAGGAAATCGACCTGTACAACGAGAAGAATGTTAAACGGGAGAAATTAGTCTTCTATACAGGAGCATTACAAGGGGAACAACGCGGAAAGAAGGGAGCTTTCTGCAAATACTGCAAGAAGTCTGGCCACTCTATCGACCAGTGCTACAAGCGTCAGGCTGCTGACAAGCGGCGCAACGCCTCAAGCCAACAACCATCGACGCAGACAAAGCCCTCCGCCACTGTGTCGCCTCCTTCCGTCGCCAGCACTTCCCAATCCCCTGCACTCATCTCGTCGAAGGACAAAGGAAAAGGGACAATCATAAGCTGTATGGCTCGACGCAACAGAGGGTCCCGTTACTGGGATCAAACAACATTCACTCGCGACAATCCCATCGACCCCGTTGCGCCCAGTCCAGACAATGACCCAACAGCTTTTACCTGGTCCTCTCGCCCCCCAGACATTCCTTCTGACTTCGAGCTTCCTCCCCCTACTCCGGAATCGCCGCCGAGCATTTCCGCAAACAGATATTTCGCCCCCTCACCGTACACCGGCGATCTTGATCGCATCGTCACACCCAAGATTGCCAACCTCGCCCGCCAACGCCACGAGGATCTGGACACGTGGTACCTCGACATTTGCTGCGGACAACACATGGTGGGATCGCCAAGGTTCATCAGCAACTCCTGACGCATGCGACGACCCTGCGAAATCACTGCCGCCAACAACGGAAAAATGAAGGCATATGAGATTGGCGAAATCTACCTTGAGGCCGACGACACAAAGTTTACCATTCACATCGGGGACGTTCTCGTCGCCCCCGATCTACAATACAACTTACTCTCATCAGCTCAACTCATGCGGTGCGGAATCGACATTTGCAGCAAATCGGAAGGAAAAGACCTTCGAGCTCTTCCACAACGAAACTTACATCGGAAAAGCGATCGATAACGATGGAGTCTTCGTGCTGCAATTTTCTGCTCAGGGCACCACCGGCGACTCCCACAGCACACTGCTGCTGAAGACCACTCCCACGCAGCCGCCGACATGGTCACATCCCGACGAGATGGACCTCGAACGACCAGCCTCCGACAACCTTCTACGCTTGCGCACTGTCCCGACTGCCTCGACCTCCAACCCTGCAGAAACCGGACCTGCCACAATGGAAGAAGATAGCGGCACGTCAGGACCTGCAACTCAATCAACCGAGGAGAACAAGATAGCGGAAACACACTGGCCGGGCTGGAACACTTCCGAGCCGGCGCTCGGACCCTGGGGAGAAGTACTAACTCCAGAAGAAGCAGCCGCAAGTTGGAGGGGAGCAGCTCCAGCAGAGGAAGTTGGCGCCAGAGGAGGATGGGGCACCATGGCCGAAGCAGAACAAAGGCACGAGGAAGCAGCTGGTTTTCCTCCTGCGGAAGTTGCCGTCGTCGACCCATACTGGGCAACTCGCGGCACCTGCTGGGGAGGTCCACCTCTTCTAGATCAATACGCCCCTGCCACACCCGAGCAAGAGGAAAAAGGGTCAAAAGAAGAAGAAGCCTACGAATTTATGGGAGAACCAACAGAGTTACCCAAACCTACCGAAGAGCCGGAGCCGCCCGTCCAAGGACCACAAGAAATTGAGGTCATCGGCGCTGAATACAGTTACTTCAAAATCCCCGTGAAGGGACTCCCAGTTTGGGAATGGCCCAACCAATGCCTGCTCGTTACCGGAGACCAAGTCGAAGCCGGCGACACCGACGACATCATCGGTATCCCCCGCGTGCTTCTGGAGCGAAAGGCAATACGGACGCTCGCCGCCGACATTGACTCCGCCGCGAACGAAGGACCTGAAGGGGAGGCAAACGACGAAGCAGCGCGGCAAGAGTATTATCAAAGGACAGAAAGTTACCGTGCGGACCCAGAAACATGGCACCAACGGCTCGACCATCCCTCCCACGTCATGCTCAAAAACTCGCTCAAAGCCGGAGTCTTCGACAACGACGCGCTTCTTCTCTCTTGAAACGGTTCGCTTACCGCAGACTCACCAAACCCACCATGCACCATCTGCCCAACCACATCGCTCAATCATCAGCCGTTCCCCGACTTGCCCCCAGGGTATGAACACTACAAGCCGCTAGACAAAGTCTACAGCGAATTTATGGTGCTCAGCCAGATGGGGCTCGACGGGGAGTAGTACACACTCACCTTCATCGACGCATCTACTCGCTACGTCTGGGCCGTCAACACCGACAGCAGGTCTTTTGCCTTCGAGTGCTTCATTGCGTGGATGAAGCGGGCTGAGTGACAGTCCGGCCTCAAACTCAAAACTTGGCAGACGGACGGAGCTCTGAAGTTCTTCTCAGACGAGTTCAAGGAGCTCCTCAAGCAGAAGGGGATTGAGCACCTGGTGTCCCTGCCCTACACCCACCAACAGCAAGGAGTAGCAGAACGGACAAACAGAAGCCTCGCCTCGCGGATGAGGGCCCTGATGAAGCAGTCGGCCATCCCAACAAAACATTGGCCGTTTGCGATGAATCTCGCTGTTCGGCTGCACAACTTGCTGTCCTCGCAAAGCCTTGAGAACAACAACTCTCCATACCAGGCATGGACGGGCAGAAAAGCCGATACACGACTACTTCGGGTGTTTCGCTGCATGGTACAGTACAGACCCCACACTGCGAGAACCGGAAAATTTGCTGACCGGGCACGATGGGGCATCCACCTCGGGATCGAGAAGGAATTCAAGGCGTGGATCATTTTGGACTACGCGACACACGAGGTGACGAAATCAAGTGATTGCATCTTCTACGAGAAGCTGACTCTGCCCTTTTTAAGGAGCACCAGGAAGCCGACAAACTTCCTGAGAGGCTCTTCGAGGGCCACCGCAGCTTCGCCACGTCACACGACGAAGCTGACCTGGCCGAGGATGCAGACGCACCTGATGTCACCCCGATGGACTCAGCTCCGAGCATACCCCTCACAAGCCAATTCGAGACTCCAATATTCGTACCTCTACACCAACCCGATCCTAACAATACAACTCGCGCGGCTCATGACTACAATAGTGAGGCGCGCCGATCACCTGATGTCGAGTTACCACAACCCAACATGTCGCAGGATACCCTCCGCCTCAGCAACGACAGCGATGACGACGTGATCGAAGTTACCAGCCTTCACGACTATGACCGACTTAACTACGAAAAGACTGACGAAACCGGTCTCCGCGTTCTCGGCCTCGCCGTCGCTGTTCGCTACACTTCGCCCAAGGAACCAACCACCGTCCACCAAGCCCTTTTTGGCCCCGACAGTGCAAAATGGAAAGCAGCCATGGCCGCCGAAATCACGTCACTGAAGAATCGTGGCATCTGGAAGTTGGTCCTTCGGTCATCGGCAAAGGGGAGAAAAATTCTCAGTGGCAAATGGGTCTTTCGTATCAAAACTCTCGCAGATGGCTCGGTCGACAAGTACAAGGCGCGTTGGGTAGTACGGGGATTTGAGCAAACACACCTGGTGGAATTCACCCTCACCTACGCTCCAGTCGGCCGCCACATGTCGGTACACATTCTCATCTGCATCGCCGCCGTCAAACAGCGACCGCTCCGGCAAATCAACGTCGGAAGCGCCTTTCTCTACGCTCCCGTCGATGCCATCATCTTCGTCGAGCAGCCGCACGCATTCGAAGAAAATGATGGCACCGTGAGCCTCCTCCAAAAATCCCTCTACGGAATCAAGCAAGCGCCTCGTCTATGGCAGCAATACCTCCATTCCGTCCTCCTTGAGCTCGGCTTCACTCAACTACCGCACGACCTCGGAATGTACAGACAAGAATCGCGCGGGAAGTTCATACTACTCGTCGCCTACGTCGACGACCTTCTCTACACCGGCGACGACACGGAGCTGCTGAACCAGTTTGAGGCCGACATCAAAGAAAAACTGGAGGTGACAATCAATCACAATGTCACCCAGTTTCTCAGCCTCAATGTGACTCAGTCCGCCTCCTCCATTCACCTCTCCGCCGCCAAGTACGCCGAAACACTCGCGAAACGCTTCTCTATCGCACCAATCAACCTCACTACCCCCTATCGCACTCCTCCTCCTAACCACGAGCCAGACACCACACCGCTATCTCCCGACAACCATCGTCTCTATCAGCAGCAGCTGGGATGTCTCCTTTTCGCCGCCGTCACGTGCCGGCCCGATCTCTCCTACGTCGCAAGCCAGCTCGCACAGTACCTGAAGCGACCTGAAGGGGAGAATCTACTGGATCTACGCCGAGCACTACAGTACTTCATCTCCACTCCCGACGTCGGTCTCACCTACGAAGCTAACCTCACCGCTACTCTGCAGCTCCATGGCTACGTAGATGCCGACCATGCTGGAGATGTTAACAACCGACGCTCCCGCACAGGATTCATCTTTCAACTCCAACCAGCGGGACTCATCTCCTGGAACTCTCAGAAGTAGGAACTCATCGCTCTTTTGTCAGTAGAAGCAGAATTCATCGCAGTTAGCGCAGCTGTTCGCGAAGGACTGTACCTGGTGGAGCTCCTGCAAGAGGCAAAAGTGACGATGAACGGGCATTTCTCGTTACTCTGCGACAACCAAAGCGCGATAAAGATTGCGAACAAGCCCGGCTTCGTCAACCGCACCAAACACATCGCCCTTCGCTACTTCTTCGTGAAGGATGAAATCGACAAAGGGAAAGTCAAGCTGACGTACTGCCTGACAGGTGACATGGTAGCTGACTTCTTAACAAAGAAGCTACCACGTCAGCAGTACCAACGCTGCACTGACCTCTGCGGGATCACCAAGAAATCCCACGTGGCCCACCTTGAGGAATGAAGGGGAGTGTTGGAATAACCGAAAGGTTATATAAAGCATTCCCGAAGCTGTTCCACTGTACCAGTACCGCAATAGCTCATAAAGAGCATGCGGGATGTCGAGGGTCACCCGAAGGTCAACCGTCTGAGAAAGTCATCGGTCGTGACCCTTGACAATCCAGTAACCGCGCGACAGTTAATTCACTGCAACATGGTAATGTCGAGGATAGCAATAGTCACGGTTACTGTAGCTATGCAATACAGTTAATAAGGGAATGTACCCCTCAGAGTACATGGCTAGCTAGATTTCTATTTAATCCCTTGTACTCCTATCTTTCAATCATCTTGTTCTCCTTCAATTATTATTCAACAAGATCACTACAGAGACTTCATTGTCTCCTCTCATACTTAACAGATTCTATCTTATCCACTGGATCCTTGGTTACATCAGCACAGGGAATAGCAATCGGCGCTGCAGCCAGCCAATAACGCCACTGCTGCTGCTGCTGCTGCTGCTGCTGCTGCCATTGGTGCCATCACCGGGTGGTGAGTGGAACGTGGAAGGCGAAGCAGTGGAGGCAGGGAGAGAGCACCAGGCGCCTGGCGTGATGTTGTCAGGCTGCCGCTGCAGTAGCGCAATGCAAGCAAGGGAGGGTCAGTGCAGGAAGGGCGAGGGAAGATGGGGTAAGGTGAGGTAGAAGAGGGGTACGGATGTAGCTTCCTGTGATAAACTATCCGGAAGAGAATGTGGAGGTTTACTTACATTGTCAAATACAAAGCTCTCTGCATTCACAGAACCCCTTGCTTAACTATGATTGGCTTGGTTGACTCAGTTCGCTTGCGTTGAGGCACCTCGAAACACCGTGTGTGGTGGCTTCAACTTGGCCAATTGATTGGATTGGCTTGTCTAGGTTGACTTTGTTGACTTGGTTGAGTGAGATTAGTGGGTTGGCTTTTATTGACTTAATTGCCTCGCTTGACGTGATTGCGAGTCGTGAGGAAACTTTCTGGCAAAGAGGAAGGCTCCACTGATGAAGGCCACCTAGAAGGAGGCGTTCATGTCGAGGGAGTGTTATGATGAGGGAAGGGAGTGGGGAAGGAGGAGGGGAGGGAAGGGGAAGGCCGAGAGTAGGGGGCAAGGGAGGCACTTTTGAGTCAACTTTGAACGCCACCGGTGAAGGCATTGTAAAAGGAGTCCATCTCCAAGGAGTGATTGACATCGCCTTCATCTAGCTGTCACATGATCCATGGATGTCTCGTCTTCACCTTTCGGCAATTACATCCTACTCACCGTCTATGTGGATAGCCTTTTATATATTGAGACCACCAATAAATTGGTGTGATAGTGCCATCACTATCTTGATGTTTACCCTTATGGACTATCAATTCCATCAAGACACAATCTCATTCAACAGCCAAAATCTATACCAATCACAGCCACTTGTGTTGCTATACTAAGTTGATCAATCCTGTGACGATCTTATCAAGCACCGATCAGATTTTAACAACATGGTTGTTGATTTTTCTTCTCGCACTATATAAATATGCTCGAGGAAGCTCTGCTTATGAGTCAGAATTAGCTTATGGCTCTTGTTATCATACCATTTTGGGCTGATGGTCTGAATTTCAGACTTACCTTTTTTTATTCATCTGATTTCCAATTAGAATCAGACGAAACCATGTGTGATGCTCGGGGGACCCCTCTGATGTATCAAACGTACTCAGATCCTAGCAGGAGCCTTGGTCAGAACTTATTCCACTACTACAACATTACTTTGGTGAATCCTTTGCTCTTCACTCTCGGACCCTTAAACCGACCTCAATCAGGCCTTTAAAGATCATGCTTTGCCACGAATATGCGCAAGAACCCCCCCTCCCTCCCTCACAAGTGGAATGGCTTGCACTAAACACTTCTATCGACTCATTCCCCCCCAAGTTCATGCTGCCTTATAGACTTTTACTAGAATCACACCAAAAACTTTGAACAACGTTGCCTTCAAATAGCAATAGCTTGTGAACTACTCTTCCACCCCGGTTAGGAGCGCAGGCTATGATAAGCGCATGCGCTTCTATATGGAGGACTACGACTATGGCTGGTCCTCAATTATCAGTGCACCCCCTAGAAAACCGTGACTAATAATAAGCGCATATGGATTAGAAGTTTGAAAGTATGTCCAAACACTTTAACGAATCTCACCTTAGCAAGCTATCGGGTTCCATATTTGATTCCCTTCAGTTTTGATCCACTCATGCTGTAATACATATTTCATATACACATCTCTAGTGCTTGTAGCTATAGCTCTAGTATAGCTTAATACATTCTGTTGGTGGTGCGCCCTTCTATGCATGTTCCCTTTCCTACTTCTACTCTTCAGTCAGACTATAGTGAACATCCTCCTTGCCCAATTCTCTCGCCATGCCCTCTCTCTGTTAGAATTTTATTATCTAGCCTGTAGTTGGGTGCTCTATAGCGAGTACAACCCTGTTAGGGTTTGCTATATGTATCCCAACTACTGCTAGTGAAACCCCTCCTTTATTCATTTCTCTCTTGCCTAGCTAGCTAAACCCTAGCTATGGCTCCTCACTGTGCTTACTCTTGTGACATGGTATCAGAGCATTTACACTCCTGGCCTGTGGGCCCACCTAACTGCTTCCGCTGCTACTCTGTGTGTTGCACGCCCCGTGGCGTGCGATGGTTTTCTGCCCGTCGTGCGCCCCGGGGCGTGCGGCGATTCTCTGCCCGCCGTGCGCCCCGAGGCGCGCGGCGACTTTCTGCCCCGTCGCTCCGCGCGTCGCCCCCGGGGGGCGCTTCGACGGGTGACGGGGACCAGCTCGTCGTCCCCGGTCGCCCGTCCCGGCCAGCGCGGGCTGCGCTAGCCCCAAGCGCGGCCCGTACGGGCTGCGCCCGGCCCGCGCACGGCCCGTACAGGCTGCGCCAGGCCCACGCACGGTTCGTCTGGCTGTGCCAGGCCTGTGGGCGGCCCGTTCCTCTCTGCCCCTGAGCTGCCCACTGCCCCCCGTGCTTCTGACGGCGCCCCACCCCTGCTGCTGCCCGTTCTCCTGAATCAGGGTTTGGGGGTGGGGGGTATGGGGGTGCAGTTTCTGTGCGCCTTTCCACTACTCCTCCTCCGTCTCCCGCTGCTGCAGCTGCCGCTCAGGGGGGTGGGTGTGTGGGAGCCGAAGGAGTGGTGCTAGGGGGGTGTCGTGGGAGTGGAGCTAGGGGTGCAGCAGGGGGTGTGTGATAGGGGCGTGGGGCAGCTGGGGGAGGTTGAGTGGAGGCAACCATCGTGTCGTCAGCAGCGCCAGTAGTCCGGAGGCTACAATCTCCGGTAGTCTCCAGTCGCCTGTGGGTCAGCTGCTCCAGTCAAGAGGCTACAATCTCCGCGGAGCCAGTTACTCCTGCAGTCCGGGCCCTTGCTTCGGTAGCCACTGAGCCAGCAGCTCCTGTGTGTCTGCAGCTTCAGCAGTCGCCTCCCATTTTCTCGCCCCCACAGTCTCTCCTCCTCCTCACTTGCCCTCTGTGATAGCCTCTAGCTTTGCTTGCAATCGTGCACCTGCTCTATGACTGTGTGCTCTGCTGATTACACCCCACTTTGGCTATGGGGGTGTGTCAGAATGTTATTATCTAGCCTGTAGTGGGGTGCTCTATAGCGAGTACAACCCTGTTAGGGTTTGCTATATGTATCCCAACTATTGCAAGTGAAACCCCTCCTTTGTTTATTTCTCTCTTGCCTAGCTAGCTAAACCCTAGCTATGGCTCCTCACTGTGCTTACTCTTGTGACACTCTTGACACGTATGCTTCCTAGCTAGAACTGTCAAACTATATATGTGTTAGTTCTGTGTAGGCTATAGTGGGGTAGCCCATATGGGGTACAAATCAAAGTTAAGGTTAGTACTTGTACCCACATTTCATTCAATGCATTCATTCCTGCTTGCTATCTTGACATGGTTTCAGAGTAGTAGGTCTGTAGGACCGTTATTTTTCCGGGCCCACCATAAATAGCAACCGATTGCAGTTACCACGTTACCCCACTACCTTGCGTCGCACTGCCCGCGCACGCCCTGCCCTGCCTTGCCTTGCATCACACTTGCTGTATACGCCCTGCCCTGCGTCGCGCTGCCTCGTGCATGCCCTGCTCTGCCCCGCGTCGCGCTGCTCCGCGTACGCCCTGCCCTGCCCCGCATCGCGCTGCCCCGCGCAGGCCCTGTCCTGCCCCGTATCGCGCTGCCCTGCGCAGGACCTGCCCTGCCCCGCGTCGCGCTGCCCCGCGTACGCCCTGCCCTGCCTCGCGTTGCGCTGCCCCGCGCACGCCTTGCCCTGCCCCGCGTCGCGCTGCCCTGCGCACGTCCTGCCCTGCCCCGCGTCGCGCTGCCCCACGCATGCCCTGCCTTGCACGTCGCGCCCTAAGGCAGCCCGTCACGTCGCGCTCTGCTGCCCCGCGCGTCGCGCTCTGCTGCCCCGTGCATCGCGCCCTACTGCAGCCAGCTCGTCACGCCCTACGGCAGCCCATGCGTCCCGCTCTGCTGCCCCATGCGTCGCGCTCTGCTGCCCCGCGCGTCGCGCCCTGCTGCAGGCCGTGCGTCGTGCCCTACGGCAGCCTGCGCGTCGCGCTCTGCTGCCCCGCGCGTCGCGCTCTGCTGAAGCCTGCGCGTGGCGCCCTGCTGCCCCGCACGCCGCGCCCTTCTGCAGCCCGCACGTCGCGCCGTGCTACCTTGCACGGCGCGCGCCCTACTACCCGCGCCGCCCAGACTGAGCCGCGCCGCCCAGCCCGAGCCACCCTGCCCGACCTGATCCGCCCTTCTGCTCATGCTGCAGCTGCTGCTCGTGGAGGTCCTGCTAGGAGTACTGGAGGTGCTGCAGCCTAGCCTCACGAGCCGCTCTAATGCTCTTACTGCTGCTGCTACTACTCGTGCTTTTGCCTTCACTCCGTACTGCCTTAGAGGTCGCTCTCCTCCTAGCTTGCCCGCCATGACTTCACTTTGTCGTGACAGCGGTGGGAGTGGTGACGGCGGTGGTGGCAGCGGTGGGAGTGGTGGCGGCCGTAGTAGCAGTCACTGTGATGCTGTTTGGTGCGGAGTTTCTGGCGTTGGCCAAATGCAGCTATGGCGGCGTCCGACCCTTACGCCCCGGCAGCTTCGTGAGTGGCTTTACTAGCGTGGGCCGTCCCCGAGTCCAGGTCGCTGCCCGTACGTCATTCGCACAGGTCGTCGAGCTGGTCAGACCTGTGGGACATCTGGTCACACACAGTCCCGCTGCTTCTCCTATTTGACTGACGCCTGGCACACAGAGTTTGGCAACGAGGCTGAGATCCCCCCCTGGCGTGAGTTGCTTAGGTCGGGCGTTGATGTCTTTGCTTTAGACTATGACGCCATCCTTACTGCCATGCTTGCTTTGCTTGGTGGTGCTGAGAGAGGCTGTTACATGTGTGTGCAGTACGACCCCGGTATAGAGGTTGCTGCTCTAGGTGCTAGTGAGGCTGCTGCCTTAGGTGCTAGCGAGTCTGCTTCCTCAGGTACTGCGCCTGCTGAGGCCTTGCACGCCTTCACGCTTGACTCAGGTGCTTCCCGCTGCTTCTTCCGTGACAATACTGTGCTCACACCACTCCCTGCACCTGTTGCAGTCTCTTTGGTTGACCCCTCAGGGGGCCCAGTTCTTGCACGGTCCACCACTGTGCTTCCGTGCCCGACGGTTCCGTCTAGCTCACTGTTAGGTCTCCACCTCCCCTCGTTCTTGACGAACTTGGTGAGCAACGCCGTCCTCCAGGATCATTGGGTTGACACCTTTACCCCTGGAGGACAGCGTGTGGCGATCTGTACGTGCTCCAGGACTGGCCATCACCTGGCCACGTTCACTCGTTAGCCAGGGCCGAGTCTTTACACACTGACGACTGTGTCTCCTCAGGTAGCTGCTGTCGGTCAGGTGTCTACGTCAGGTCTGGTAGCCGCCCCTTGTGAGTGTCGCACCTTGTCGCATCAGACTCTTCTGTCGCACCACCACCTGGGTCACCCCTCCTTGCCACGTCTCCGTGGCATGCACTGTCGCCTCCTTGTGTCTGGTCTTCCCAGGTCTCTCCCTCCCCTCCCTGCCTTCCTTGCGTCGAGGGGCCGCAGCGCGCCGCTCCTCACTCCTCCTCGTTTCCCCCGACAGAGGCTCCTCTGCAGACCCTCCACCTGGACGTGTGGGGCCCAGCCCGCGTCCGTGGACAGGGCGGTGAGCGGTACTTTCTGCTGGTTGTCGACGACTACTCGCCATACACCACGGTCTTCCCCTTGCGCACCAAGGTTCAGGTCCCTGCTGTCCTAATCCCTTGGATCCGAGCAGTCCGTCTTCATCTCCGCCGCAGGTTCCGCCAGGACCTTCCTATCCTGCGTCTGCACTCTGACAGAGGTGGTGAGTTCACCTCCAAGCTCTTGCGGGCCTTCTGTCAGGGGGAGGGCATCGAGTAGTCGTTCACGATTCCGAGCCCACCATGGCGAAATGGGGTTGCTGAGCATCGCATTGGCTTAGTCATGGAGGTCTCTCGTACCTCCTTGATCCATGCGGCGGCTCCCCATTTTTTGTGGCCCTTTGCGCCGCGCAGCAGCTCAACCTCTGGCACCGTGTCTCCTTGCTGGAGACCTCGCCCACACTGCGTTGGACGGGGGAGGTTGGCAATGCGTCGCATTTCCGGATCTGGGGTGCTCGTGCCCTTGTCCGCGATACGTGTGCGGACAAGCTCTCCTCCCGCACCATTCCCTATATCTTCCTTGGCTTTGTCCCTGACGCGCCTGGCTGGCAGTTTTACCTCCCCACGTGTCTTCCCCTCTCAGGACGTCACCTTTGACGAGTCGGTTCCATTCTACCGTCTCTTCACCTACCGCACTGCCCCTCTCCCTCCCCTGTTGCTTTTCCTCACTCCAGGTCCCCCCCCGGTAGACCCCCTCCCCCCTCAGGGTCCTGCTCCTTCAGGTGTGTCTCAAGTAGACCCGCCCCCCTTGGCTGAGCCTGTAGAGGTCACTAGCGACTCAGGTGCTGCTGCGGGAGGTGCTGCTGGGGATGATGCGTTTGGGGGTGCTGAGCCTGCGCGCGGGGTGCTGGGGAGTGTGGAGCCTGGGGGTTTTGAGCCTGCGGCTGCGGAGCCTGGGGGTGCTCAGCCCATCCGTGAGGTGCTGGGGGGTGCGGAACTTGGGGTTGCTGAGCCTACGAATGCGGAGCATGGGGGTGCTGAGTCGGAGGGTGGCGGGTCGGGGGGTGCTCAATCTGCTGGCGTTCCTCTGGGTCTTGTTTGACGACGCGGGCCTGTCTCACCACAGCATGCACGAGAGTGGCTTGCGTCGCGTACCTGCCTAAGGAGTCGTGCTGTTGGCGTTGGGAGTGCTGGTGTCTCTGGTCCTAGAGGTGCTCGTACTGGAGGTACTGGAGCTGCCGAGACTGGTACTGCTCCTGGAGCTGGAGGTGCCGGGGATGGAGGCCCTGGCGCTGGTGCTGTCGACCTTGGAGTTGGAGGTGTTGCTGCTGGCGGCACTGGAGCTGGAGGTGCTGCTGCTGGAGGTGCTGGAGCTGGAGGTTCTGGAGCTGCTAGAGGCGCTGGAGCTGGAGGTGATGCTACTGGAGGCACTGGAGCTGAAGGCCCTAGAGCTGGTGTTGTCGACCCTAGAGTTGGGGACCCTGGGGCAGGAGGTGCCGGTTCTGGGGGTGCTGCTACTGGTGGCGCTGGAGCTAGAGGTGCTGCTGATGGAGGCACTGGAGCTGGAGGAGCTGCTGCTAGAGCTGGAGGTGCTGCTGCTGGAGGTGCTCGAGCTGGGAGGTCTGGAGCTGCTGGAGGCGCTGGAGCTGCTGGAGGCGTTGGAGCTACCGGTGCTGGTGGCACTGCCCAGCCGGGACTGTTTTTCGTTCCGCCGTCACCGTCATCTTTGCCGCTGCCGCCTGACTCCATGCTTCGCCTGGTTCTTAGCCTCCCGTCTTCTACTGGCCTCACGTTACAGCCCGACGCACCACTGCCTGCTCCTTCTCCTTACACTGCACAGACAGACTCGCTTACAGAGCGCCGTGAGCCTGCTTCTCGTCTTGCCTCGCTTGTTCGCGCGCACCGCACTGGTTGTCGTGTTCCTCGTGAGCGTCCGCCTCCTACCCCTGACACGCATGCTATGGCACTTCGTCCTTCCTCTGTTTCACAGTGTGTTTCCCTGCCGCCTCCTTCTGCGTCTTCTTTGCCTGACGTTCCAGACCTAGAGTCTGACCTACGGTCACGCGTCTGCTAGCCCCTGTTGTCACTGGCCCGTCGTTTAAGTCTGCTGCTACGTCTGCCTTAGTCTCTGAGCTTGTTCACTTTGCTGCTGCCTGTCGTCTAGACTTCGCTGCTAGTCTTGTTGCTGAGTCTGAGTCTGTTTGTTCTCTGTCCGTCGGGGGTGAGTGTGCTCTTGGCACGGACGTCCTTGAGGATAGGCAGGAGGACCTTGAGTGTCTTGCAGCCGCTGCGCCTCATCTCATGGCCATGCTGCTTGCCCCTGAGGGAGACCCGGATGCTCCAGACATCCCGACCCCACGCTCTTACAGTGAGGCGATCGCGGGTGAGTACTCCTCTCAGTGGCAGACGGCCATAGACGCAGAGATGGCATCCTAGAAGTCCACAATCACTTACGTCGACGCAGTTCCCCCTCCTGGGGCGAACGTAGTCAATGGCATGTGGATTTTTAGGGTGAAGCGGCCGCCGGGTTCTCCGCCTATCATCAAGGCTCGTTACGTCGCACGAGGCTTCAGTCAGCGACATGGAGTTGACTTCTTCCAGACCTTCTCCCCCACCTCAAAGATGACCACTCTTCGGGTGCTGCTGCACGTTGCCGCTCAGCGTGACTACGAGCTTCACTCTCTAGACTTCAGCACAGCGTTCTTACAGGGCAGTCTGCACGAGGAGATCAGGTTGTGCCGCCCACTTGGCTTCACTAGGTTGTTCCCTCCTGGTACCCAGTGGAGCCTCCGACGGCAAGTCTACGGTCTTCGTCAGGCGCCTCGTGAGTGGCACGACACACTGAGGACGACACTTGCGGCTCTTGAGTTTGCACCTTCCACTGCTGACCCATCCCTGTTTCTGCGCATCGACACTTCGTTGCCGCCGTACTACATCCTCGTGTACGTCGACGACTTGGTCTTGGTCACTGCTGACACTGAGGCTCTCGCCCTTGTGAAGTCAGAGCTGTAGAAGAGACACACATGCAGAGACCTGGGTGAGCTGCGCAGCTACCTTGGCTTGCAGATCACCCGGGACAGAGCACGACGCACCATCACATTGACTCACTCACACATGGTGCAGCAGGTCCTTCAGCGCTTCGGCTGCACTTGGTCCTCGCCACAGTCCACTCCTCTGGCTACAGGTCACTCGCTCTCAGCTCCACCTTCGGATGAGTCCGTAGAGCCGAGTGGTCTGTACCCGAAACTAATAAGCTGCCTCATGTACCTGATGACCTGCACTCGTCCTGACCTTGGGTACCCTCTTGGCCTTCTAGCTCGCTACGTGGCTCCTGGTAGGCACCGAAAGGTGCATATGGATGCTGCGAAGAGGGTACTGCGCTACTTGTGCAGTACATCGGGCATGGGGCTCGTGCTTGGAGGGCGGAGCTCAGTTGACCTCACTGGGCACTCAGACGCTTCTAGGGTCGACGACCTGACTACACAGTGGTCGTCATAGGGTTACACGTTCAGCCTTGACTCTGGCTCTGTTTCTTGGCGTTCTACACGTTCGTCTTCTGTTCTCAGCTCCAGTTGTGAGGCTGAGATCTACGCCACAACCATGGCTGCACAGGAGTTACGCTGGCTCACCTACCTGCTGACCGACTTGGGAGAGAGGCCTCGTTCTCTTCCAGTGCTGTACATCGACAACAAGGCTGCCATTGCATTATGTCAGGACCACAGACTGGAGCACAGAACAAAGCACATCGCTCTGCGTTACTTCCTTGCTCGAGAGTTGCAGCACTGTGGTCAGCTTCGTGTCGCTCACGTGCCCACCCGAGCCAACACGACTGATGTGTTCACCAAGGCCCTTCCAGCTGGTGATCATCAGCGCTTCTGCACTGCTCTAGGCATAGTGCCTAGGTTTCCTCACTTGTTGTAGACTCTGGTTGTACTGTGATCTATATATATACACCTGCATGTTTACTCTTGCTAGGTAGTGATCACTGTACTATGGTTGTTGCGTATATGCCTCTGCATGTGAATTGCCCTCTTGCTTGTGCTCGAAGTGTGTGGTGACGTTGTGATCCACCCTGAGTTTGCATTGTTTGTTTTGATTGGTTTTGTGACCCCTTGTTCTCCCCCACTTTGCCTATGGGGGTGTGTCAAACTATCTATGTGTTAGTTCTGTATAGGCTATAGTGGGGTAGCCCATATGGGGTACAACCCAAAATTAGGGTTAGTACTTGTACCCACACTTCATATAATGCATTCATTCCTGCTTGCCGTCTTGACAAAAACCTAGGTCACTTAGTCCTGAGTTACGAACCTATTTTGACAGCTCACTTGCTGCACGTCCAGTCAGCATGTGCTATGTGAGAAGAACTAAACGAGAATGGGATGAACTATGAGTGAAGTGAGTACAAATAGGAAACCCTAATTGGGTTGTACCCCCTATGGGATACCCCACTATAGCCTACACAACAGTATAAGCTATACAAAGTTCTGACACACCCCCATAGGCAAAGTGGGGGAGAACAAGGGGTCACAAGACCAGTCAAGCAAAGCAAGCAAAGCTCAGGGTGGATCACAAAGTCACCACACAGTCCGAGCACAACAACAAGGCCACAAGGCCAGTTCACATGCAGGAGTACACATATATATATAGAGCTAGACAAGCAAGAGCAGGTATATATATGTGACAGTACAAGTAAGGTCAAGAGGAGAGCAAGTGAGGCAAGAGAGGTACAAGACCCAGCTGGGTGCAGAAGCGCTGATGGTCACAAGGCGCGAGTGCCTTGGTGAACACGTCAGCAGTGTTGGCCACAGAGGCCACGTACGCAAGCCGCAACTGTCCACGCTGCTGTAGCTCACGAGCAAGGAAGTAGCGGAGAGCAATGTGCTTCGTTCTGTGCTCCAGGCGCTG